>PVIH01011991.1:0-65898 GCA_004025045.1 Sigmodon hispidus
TTTTTTTTTTTTTTTTTTTTTTTTTATTTTTTTTTTTTTTTTTTTTTTTTTTTTTTAAACTTTATTTATTTATTTATTTGCCTTGATGTTTGCCTGGAACTGGAACCACAGACAGTTGTCAGCTGCCATGTGGGTGCTGGGAATCGAACCCGGGTCCTCTGGAAGAGCAGACGGTGCTCCCAACCGCTGAGCCATCTCTCCAGCCCCCTTAATTACCTTTTAAAGTGAATGCTTGTTTTTGTTTTTTGAGACAAGCTTTCACACTATTCCAGGCTAGCCTCAAACTTGGCATGTAACAGAGAATGACCTGACTTGACTTTCTGTCTTTGCCTCCTCAGTGCTAGGATTGTAGGGTAATGCCACCATGCTTGATTTATATGATGTTGGTGCTCTCTGTTACGTAGCTCTGGCTGTCCTAGAACTCACTTTGTAGATCAGGTTGGCTTCTAATTCACCCTGCCTCCACCTCCCACGTGCTGGGACTGAAGGCATTGTAGGACTACTTCTGGCCCTGCCCTTCCAAGTATTAGCCAGGCAGGACCAGCTAAGTTTTTAAGAGCAGATGAACTTAGGTCTGACTGTAGACTGTTTATAGGGCTTATTCATTCTAAAATTTGTTCTCTCTACTCAGTGTCTAGCTATACTTACGTGACCGGATATCTCTTTTATCCTATTGTTTATTGTGAAAGAAATTTAACATTTTTTTTTGTACTTTTTTTTCCACACGATTATTTTGCAGCAAGGACAAATACTTTGTCACCTTCCCATATCCATACATGAACGGACGCCTTCATTTGGGACACACGTTTTCCTTATCCAAGTGTGAGGTAAAGCTCTTGTGTTTACTAAGGTAGTCTAGGGAGGGTCTATAATAAATACAAGTTTGAATAAAATTGCATGTATAAAATTCACTTCCTGTTACAGGAATTTAAATTCTTACTTTTAAAGAATAATTTTTATAGTTTAATGTTTATACATTTGTTTCTATTCCATGCTGGGTTCTGTACACGTGTATGTTCAAAATTTCTGTGTTGGTAAGAACAAAAGAGATAGTGGAGTAGAATTTTGCAGTGACAACAGAGTCTGTTCTAAAGCTGGAGAGAGGGAAATCAGTGCCATCAGAAGTTAGCATTTATAATTATAATTTAAATTTGATTTTCTTCTTGTAGTTTGCAGCAGGATACCAGAGATTAAAAGGAAAAATCTGTCTGTTTCCCTTTGGGTTACACTGTACTGGTATGCCTATTAAGGTAAGATTGTTTATAGAGGATTGGCTTCTACTCTTTTCATTTTCTTAATTTTTAAAAATGTATTTATGTATTTCTTTAAGTATGAGTGATCTACATATATACCTGTGTGCCAGAAGAGGGCATCAGATTCTATTATGGTTATGAGCCACTATTTGGTTGCTGGGGATTGAACTCAGGACCTCTGGAAGAGCAGTCAGTGCTCTTAACGTTGGAGCCATTTCTCCAGTTTCTGTTTTCTACTCTTGAGCTTAGATTAAACAGTTAATACCTGATTTATGATCTCGGAATTGGATTTTCAGTTGTACCATATTACATTAAAGTGTTCTGTGAAATGAGTTTAATTATTATAATGAAAATTAATTAAAAATCTTTGAAGGGCTAAGGAGATAGCTTAATGGATAAAGCACTTGCCATGTGTCTTAGGATTTTATTGTTGTGAAGAGAGATCATGACCATGTTTATAAAAAGGAAAACATTTAATAGGGGCTGGTTTTAGTCCCTTATCTTCATGACTAACGCATGGTAGCACACTGGCAGATATGATACTGGAGAGGTAGCTGAGAGTTTTATATCTGGATCTGCAGACAGTAGAAGGAAACCATGTGCTCAGTGGCCAGACCTCAAAGCCTGCCTCCACACTGACACACTTTTTCCAACAAGGCTACACATACTCCAAGAAGGTCATACCTCCTAATAATGCCACTCTCTATGGGCCTTTGAGGGCCATTTTTATTTATATCATCACACCAACTAAGCCTGATGACCAGAGTTCAGAGTCCCAGAATCCACCTAAAAGCCAGACACAGCAGTGCATGCAAATGTGTAATCTCAGTGTGTCCCTACCAGGAGATGGGAAGCAGAAGAGTTGCCAGAAGCTCAGGGTCAGCTAGCCTGGCATATCGAGCAGTGCACAAGAGACCCTATCTCAAACCAGAAGGCCAGAACTGACACCTGAGATAGTCCTCTGATTTCCACATATATGTGCATGCATGTGCACACTCAAATCTATTGGAAGAAGGGCTTAAGTAAAAGTGTACGTGACCCAGGTGTGACAAGGCAATAGTCTCAGCTATTCAGAGGCTGGAGCCAGAGGATTGAGGGTTTGAGGCCTCTGAATTACACTGTGAGACTGTTTCAGGGAAAAGGAAAAACACAAAGCACACATTGATGCACAAGTGACTTCTATGTCATTTTAAATGTGTTTTGAGTTATATATATATATCTATATATTTGTATCTGTTGGAATTGAGTAATTATTTTTAACAAGTAAAATATACAACGTTGTATACATTTGTACACACAGAATGACATAAAAGTGCATTATATTTTGATCATTTTGCAAGTTTATTTGTTACTGGTGTATGATATGCACACCTTTAATCTCAGTACTTGGGAGGTAGATGCAGGTGGATATCTGTGAGATTGAGGCTAGCCTGATCTATAGAATGAGTTCTAGGCCAGCCAAGTCTATATAGACCTTGTCTCAAAAAAACAAAACAATCTTAGTACTCAGGAGGCACAGGCCAGCATATCTCTGAGTTTGGAGCCAATCTGGTCTACTGGTCTACATAGTGAGTTCTAGGCCAGTCAGATCTACATAGTGAGACCCTCTGTCAAAAAAATAAAATAAAATATTATTTTAGAAGTAACAAAGAATGGGTCAGAGAACTAGAATTGAAAAATATTCTTTTTTCATAATAATAAAATAAAAAAAAAAGAAAATTTTTTTTTTTTTTTTTTTTTTGAGACAAGGTTTTATTTTGTAGCCCTTTTGATTCTGGAACTTACTCAGTAGACCAGGCTGGTCTGAACTTAGAGAGATCTGTTTACCACTGGGCTGAAAAGATTTGAAAAGTAATAGAATTAGGATTTTTTTTTTTTTAAAGACAAGATCTCTTGCAGCCCAGATTGTCCTTGAATTTGCTGTGTAGCCAAGGATGACCTGCTTCTAACCCATAAATTCTGGAAATGCCTAATGTGTATGGTGTGGAGCTAGAACCCAGGACTTTATGTGGGTGGGCCGAGCACTGTGAGCCTAAGCTGCACCCCTAGCCCAGGAACTTGTTTTCCAACCTGTTGTTTCAGCAGATGTTAGACTTGTAGGGAGGTGGAAGGGTGGTATAGGGGGTACTTAGTACATCAGTACTTTGCTCAGCTCTGTCAACTCACACCTGGGTACTCATGCCTTTCTTGTAGTTATTCTGAGTACTTTTGAAAGTGAGTTGTAGATTTATGTTATCTACTTGAATCTCTCTCTCTCTCTTTTTTTAAACTTTATGTATTTTTTTATTTATTTGCCTTGGTGTTTGCCTGGAACTGGAGCTGCCATGTGGGTGCTGGAAATTGAACCCTAGTCCTTCAGAAGAACAGTCAGTGCTCTTAACTGCTGAGCCATCTCTCCAGCCCCTCTGAATCTCTTAATATGCACCTCTCTATAGAGTGCATCTCTTTTATAGTGTAAACTCTTTTGCAGTGTGCATCTGTTATAGGTGTGCATCTCTTTTGTAGTGTGCAACTTTCCTCTCTAGCATCATCTGTCTTGTAGTGTTCATCTCTGGAGAGCAGGGACATTCTGTGAGACACTCCAGTCACATTATGTCCTTTTTTGATTGAGTGTTGATGTGATAGTATCACCTTTATTTTCTCTGTAGTTAGACGTACAGAGAATCTCTCCTGGTTGCATTTTGTACATTCTCTTCTGTAGGTTATGCTTCATATAGTTCACTTTAGACACTTCATTGTAATTCAACCTTTCAGTTGTTTGTCATGTTGCTAGTTAACGGTTGGATTTAGATACTTTGAAAAGAATACTACATTACTAAGGTACAAACTTCCCATTGTGTCACATCAGAAAGCATACAGTAGCGCCTGTCCCATTTTAGTAATGTTAAGTCGGTACATGACAAAGTTCCTTATTCTAATGGTGTCTTCTTACGTAATTAAAAAGTAGTCTATGGGGACTATATTGAGAACCTCTGAATGACCTTGTGGTCTTAACATGTTTTGATAATCCCGGCTAATTTTAATTACTGTATTTGTAGTTGTAAAATGATGACTTTTTTGAATTGTGTATGTGGTGTTGGAAACTGAACCCAGGGTTTTACACACGGTAGCCAAGTGCTCTGACACTGACTGGGTCACATCTTCAAACCAAAAGGTAGTGACTTTTTCCCTTTTCGGAACTGGACTTTGAGGCAGGACTTTCTTTGCTTTACGAGGTAAATAGTCCCTAAACCTGAATTATATTTGTATTTTTTTTCAATTTAATTTTAATTTGAGACAGCCTTGTTAAATTGCCCAGGATGATCTTGAGCTTGTAATCCCCCCCTTGCCTCAGCCTCCAGAGCAGCTGTGTTTGCCAGCAGTACCTTCCTGATTGTATCTCACTTACTGAGACTCTGCTTTGATGCTCTCTGCTTTAGGGAGTGGACTCATGGTATAGCTGGGAAGAGCTATGGTGGGAAGCCCTATTCTCTAGCTTGCTCGCTTGTAGCCCTGGATAAATCACTTTATGTCAATGTCTGTTTTCTAATTTAATAGTTATCCTGTCCATCTAGCAGGATTGCTGATTACTAACAGAGTAAGAATTTACTTTCTACTACAAAGATAATTTTCAAAAATGAAAAACCATTAGTATTGTTACCCAAAGTGACATACTATGTTTTATGTATCTTTTCATTTCTGCTGTTTGGCAGCTGTTGTCTGTGTGTCAGGATGCTACATTGAGTACTGTAGATATTGAATAAAATACAAACTATCTTAGAGGATTTTGAGGTATAAGATTTGCATTGTTTGTGTTTTCTATAGTGATATGTATAATATGTAGGTGTAGACTTTGTAAACAATTTCAGAAAGTCGATTTTATTTCCTTGAGTTCTGAACTTGGCTTTCTCTACTGTTGTGCTGTAGGCATGTGCTGACAAGCTGAAAAGAGAAATGGAGTTGTATGGCTGCCCTCCTGATTTTCCCGAGGAGGAGGAGGAAGAAGAAGAAAGCAATGCTAAATCTGGAGAGATAATAATGAAGGATAAAGCCAAAGGAAAAAAGGTGTGGTTATTATGTTTCAGTTGTTTTGGCTGAAGTTTTCACCTCTCTGGTTTATTTGTACATATCCAACCCCACCAACACTGGCAAGTGCCTGGCACAGGAAATGTATTTGGTAATTCTAAGGTTGTTTAGATGGTTAGTAGGCAAAGAACTTTCTGGGTAAACACAGCATCCCTAAATCCCAGCACTCCATTGATGAGAAAGGAGGTAGAGACAGAACAATCCCTAGAAGCTTGTAGGCTAGCTAGTCTGGAGTCAAAGTGTTGAACAACAGAGACTCTGCCTCAAACAAACTGGAAGGTGAGAAATGCTACTGGAGATAGTCTTGACCTCCCATGTGCACCACAGATACCAGTGAACAGGCACTCCTAAACATACATCATATATACACCCACAAAAATGAAAAATACATCAGATCAGCTAAGAGAGATGGATCAGCAATTAACAGCACTGTTAACCTGTGTCCATTCCCAGTACCTACACGGTGTTTCATTATTGTCTGTAACTCCAGTTCCAGGGTATCTGGTGCCTTCTTCTTGCCTCGTTGGGTAGCTGCATGCACATGGTACACAGACATACATTCAAGCAAAACACCCATATACATAAAAATAAGAAAAATATACCAACTCAAAATATTGTCCGGCTTTATTGTTTTTCTGCTTTAATTTGATGTAGTTTGGATTTAAAGAAGTTTCAAGATCATACAGCATTCCAGCATAACATCTGCCCACCTCCCTAATGTCACTCTTTTGTTGGTATAATTAATCACATCCGATTCACTATACAATGAGTTAATGATTATTAATGGAGAAATAAACTTACAAATACAAGAGTGCTGCTATGTTCCTAAAAGTGGTTGTTGCTGGATCCTTGGGGAGATTGAATCTGAGAGGGATGCATGATGTAAAATCACCAAATAATAAGAAAAAAGAAAGAAAGAAAGAAATATTTACAAATACAAGAGCGCTTCTAGGAGAAAACAGGACTCCATGTGGGGACAGTCTGCCTCCTCCCAGAGAATGCAGGAACCAAGAGAGTGAGCGAGTTTAGGTCTTGGGTCTTGAACAATTCTGGCCACGGAAGTCCAGCTTCTTGATGCCACAAGCACTTCTCTAGGTAAACTCTGAAAATCCACTACATCTCTCTTTTTTGTTTAATTCAGAAATTTTTTTTTTAATATTTTTTTTTTATTTTATGTGAATTGGTGTTTTGCCTACACGTGTAACTGTGTAAGGAAGTCAGATCTTGGAATTATAGATAGTTGTTAGCTGCCATGTGGATTCTGGGAATCGAACTCAGGTCCTCTGGAAGAACAGTCAGTGCTCTTAACCGCTGAGCCATCTCTCCAACCCTAAGAAATTTTTTTTTTTTTTAAAGATTTATTTATTATGTATGCAGTATACAGAAGAGGGTACCAGATGTTGTCATAGATGGTTGTGAGCCACCACGTGGTTGCTTGGAATTGAACTCAGGATCTCTGGAAGAACAGTCAATGCTCTCAAACTCTGAGCCATCTCTCTAGCCCCCCTTAAGAAAGTTTTAAATTAAATATAAGATTATGTACTACAGGAATTATCATAAGGCTGTGTCTGGGGGAAGGAAAGGAACTAATATAAGCAAGGTCACACTATAACTAACAAACAACAAATATGAGGTATATCTTAATATCTAGACTATTGGTATCAGGCAATATACAGGGATTATTTTAAGGCTGTTTATCTTGAATAATAAGAATCTAATATTTGAATGTTTTTTGTTGAGATATGAAGTGATAGTAACTTTAACTATTTAGTCTGTAACGCTATCAAGACTTGAGAGGGAAAATATATTACTTGAAGGTTGGAAGCACGAGAGACTAACTTTTAAGATTTAGGAGAAGACAATGACAGCTATCTGGACAGTCTTTTATGGCTTTTTTGGATAGTGGGAGCATCTACCTTTTTGACTATTGGCCTAGGATGTTTGACAAGTTTTTTTAGAAGTAGAGTATTTTTGAGAGAGACCGTCTTATCTTGTCTAGGCAGGCTTTGACAGTGTTTGTTTTTTATCTTGTTCATCTAGATTGGACAGTGTGCATGTTGACAGCAGTCGGGGTAGGTGTAGTTTTTTGCCTATTAGGCCATTATCTGCCAAAGAAGACAATTTTTTGTGAGATGTTTATAATGCTCAACACTACCTCAGGAAAGGAACAGTGATGTTAGGAATTGTTGTGCCTATTAATGGCCAAATTTTAGATAACAAAATTTAACATGTTATATTTTTTAGGTCTGTGAAGTGGTTGAAGACGCCTGTTTATTTGATATATTTTAGTGTGTTTTTGGGAAGCCTGAGTATTTTGACTGTTATGTGACAAATCTGAGTAGCAGTAATTTGTAATTTTAGTCAACTGAAAGAGTGAAACTTATATTGTAAGAATAGGCAATTTATAAATGAGTGTATAATTTTTTGTATAATGACCTTAGGTATGACGATCTTATGAATATTAGCTAGGTTATATATATTGTATAAAGTGATAACAGTATTTTTACTATATATTATTGTATAAAATATTTAAAGTTATATAAAACAACTTGTGTATATATTATAACAAATGATATGACTAGCATGAATAGAGGTAGAAATTACATTGTAGAAATGACAATTATATGCTTAATATGTATTAATGTGTAAAATATTTTAAACAGGTAGAAATGTGTAAAATAGGGCAATTTTATATTTAATTTTGTAGTAATACATAGATTATTTTAAGCAAACATAGAATAATTTTTTTATTTGTATCAATATATAAGACTTAAATTTGTATTAATATACAGATTATTTTAATCAAACAAAATAATTTATTTGTATTAATATAAGTACTTATTTTTTTATTTATTCCCTTTTCTTTAAAAGGAATTTTTAAATCTATAATATAGTTTTACCCTCAATCCAAAATTTAACTTATAACCACCCTAAATGATAATTATCTATAACCCTCAGATGACAAAACTTATCTGGAGAGGGGCTTAGTTTTCTTATTAGATTGTTTTATGTTGATTTGTGGGCAATGGTGTCTCTGTGGGGCCCTGTACGCCTAAAACAATGGTTAAGTCTTAATGAATTGACTATAAGCATCTATAACTATTTTTGTAACTATGAAATAGTCATCCTACCTAAGCAGCTAACATTAGTTAAGTGCTGTGTACTAAATTGTAAAGTTCATCTGAAGTTTTTTAAAGAGAGGACTTCACTGTTTAAAAGACTTAATTTTTAATTATGTATATGTGTGTTTCTTTGTGTGGGTTTGTTATGTGTAGGTACTTACAGAGTCTAAAATAAGGTGTTGCATCCCCTAGAACTGGATTTACAGGCAGTTGTGAGTAGACTGACATGGTTGCTGAGAACCTAATATGTGTCCTCTGTCATAGCAGTATATACTCCTAATTGCTGAGCTATCTCTCTAGCCTTTTTATTTGAATTAGAAGTTGTGTGTGTGTGTGTGTTGGGGACAGTGGGGCAAGCTTACCAGGAGGTAAGCTTGGAGGTCAGAGGACAACTCTAGAGTAGGTTCTTTCCTGCCATCCTGTAGGTTCGAGGGCTAGAACTCAGGCTGTCAGGTCTGTGCAGAGGCTTTCATACTAAGTGCTCTTGCTGATCTTGTATTTGAAGTTTTACCTGTGCTTCTCCTTATCTCTGCTTCAAGATCCAGTCAGGGAGTGGGGGATGCAGGGTCATCTGCTCAGCAGTTAAGAGCACTTGTTCTTGGGGCTGGAGAGATGGCTCAGCGGTTAAGAGCACCATCTGCTCTTCCAGAGGACCCGGGTTCGATTCCCAGCACCCACATGGCAGCTAACAACTGTCTGTAGTTCCAGTTCCAGGCAAAACACCAAGGCAAATAAATAAGTAAATAAATAAAGTTTTTTAAAAAAAAAAAAAAAAAAAAAACCACATGGTGGCTCACAACCATCTATGATGAGGTCTGGTGCCCTCTTCTTTAAAACTGTATGCATAATAAATAAATAAATCTTTAAAAAAAAAAAAAAAGAGAGCACTTGTTCTTGCAGAAGATCAGGTATGATTCCCAACACCCATACATGTGACAGTACACAGCCATCCACAGCTCAGAGTTCGAGGGGATCTAATGCCTTTTTGTGACTTCTGAGGACACCAAGCCTACACATTATACATATAATTATATGCAGGCGAGATATACATAAATAAAAATAAATTTAAAAGAAAAAGACCCCATCTAGAATCCACACTATACTATTGTCTTCTATGATTTTGACATAGAGTGTTATTCAGATATAGAATTTATTGACAGGTCAGAAAAGTCATGTCTGCTTTTGTGTTGCAGTGATGATAACACAGATTGGGTGACTTACACTGACTGGAAATTTTTTGGCCCACTGTTCTTGAGGCTGAGAAGGCCTATGTTGAGGGTTCAGTACTTGATGAAGCATTTTATGCTGTGTTATCTATGAAGGGAGGGAAAAGAAAGAGCCAGAGGGAGAGAGAAAGTACCATGTGCAGGAGGGGCTGGGCTTGTCTGTGGAGCAGCAGTAATCCACTCCTGCCAGCAGAACCTCTTACGATTCTACCTTTTAACTCTGCTACATGGGGAATTAGGTTCCTCATGGTCACAATGGAGACCAAAATTTAAGCCATTAAATAGATTGTCCTTCAATTTGGGGTCAATTGCTTGTTTCTCATAATAGATTAAAATAAGTGGTTTTAGTTTTGAACTGAGAAGGACATGTGCGCTGTTAGAAGAAGGAAGGACATAGAGTGTTTGGTGCTAAGACTGTCGTGATGGTGCTTCTTAGTGGTCCCTTCATTTTGTTGTCAATGGTGTCTGTTTCCTGGTGGACATCTTGACTGTGTAGTCCATGGGACAAAAATAATATCCCTGTGGTGTTGTGATATATCAACAATATTGCTATGAGGCAGAGCAGCAGATCCCTTGTGAGAGATCCTGTCTACATAGTGAGTTTCAGGCCAGCTAGGGCTACCCTGTGAGACTCTGTTTCAAAAATAAACAGAATTACCAACTAGAATTACTGAATTAAATACTGTGGTCCTGCGATGCTGAACAGTTGTTGGCTGTGCTTTAATAGAGTTTGTGTTTAATTGTTTTCAGAGTAAAGCTGCTGCCAAAACAGGATCTTCTAAGTACCAGTGGAACATCATGAAATCCCTTGGGCTTTCTGACGAAGACATAGTGAAGTTTTCCGAAGCAGAACATTGGCTTGATTATTTTCCAGCACTGGCTGTTCAGGATCTGAAGAGAATAGGTTTGAAGGTATGCCATCACCTTCAGTGTTCAAGACAAGTGAAAGACATTTATTTTCATATCATTTAAAAAGATATAGAACAACTTTTAAATTTACAACAGTATATTCTGGCTGAATGTCACAAAAAATTTGGATGTTGCTAGACTGGCAACTAGTGGGACTCATTGTGAGGAAGAAAAACTTCAATAGTTGTCTTATCAGAATACATTTATTAACAATTGGTAAGAAAGGGGTTTTATTTAAAGAATATGAAGACACCAAAATTTAATTTGAGTGTGTCGACTGGATTTTTAAATTTATTGTGAGTCTTATATGTTAGCTAATATGTGTGTGTTTTTGTTTCTCTGTGTAGCCCTGTCTGTCCTGAAACTCCCTCTGTAGACCAGGCTGTACTCAAATTCAGAGATCCACTTGCCTCTGCCTCCTGAGTGCTGGAATTAAAGGCATGTGCCATTACTTGCTCAGCAATTATATGTATTTTAAAAACCTATTAGTTAAACACATTATTTTAATGATTTTCATGTATTTAATATGTGGAACTGGAAATTTGCTCTTTAATAGGTGATTGTGGTGATATATTGTATATTAATAAAATCAGCCTGGAATATCAGAGAACAGAATCACCCAGTCAAGCCATGAAGGTCATTCCTAGTGATGGGATTAAAGGGGTGAGTCACCACATTCTGACCTTTATGGTTTGACTGTGTTATTAAATATGCAATATATCACCAATATATCACCTTTTGTGTCAAAAGTAAAAAGGGTTATAACTAACATAAGAAAAACTATATATAGTAGGTACAATAATTATATACAATATATACAAGCAATAATTACATGAGTAATGTCCATTTGACAAATTCAAAGAAAATATTTCATTATATATCCTATTTTGGTGAGTCCAAAGGATTGGACCTATTTCATTTTCTATCTAACTTGTATTACTAAGAACTATCTTTTGATGTATCTCATACACTTTAACTTATAAATGAGTTTCTTTTCTAAAACTGTCACTTGAGAAGTATAACTATCATCTTCAACCCTTTATGACTTCACAATGGGTAATTCTGTTCTCTGATATTCCAGGCTGATTTTATTAAATATAAAACATATCACAATGAATCTTTTTTTTTTAACACTTTTATTTACTTATTTATCTATTTATCTATTTATTTGCCTTGGTTTTTTTTTTTTTTTTTTTTTTTAATTTTTTTTTTTGATTTATTTATTTATTATGCATACAGTTTTACAGAAGAGGGCGCCAGACCTCATCATAGATGGTTGTGAGCCATCATGTGGTTTTGCTGGGAATTGAACTCAGGACCTCTGGAAGAACAGTCAGTGCTCTTAACCTCTGAGCCATTTCTCCAGCCCCATTTGCCTTGGTTTTTGCCTGGAACTGGAACTACAGACAATTGTTAGCTGCCATGTGGGTGCTAGGAATTGAACCCGGGTCCTCTGGAAGAGCAGACGGTGCTCTTAACTGCTGAGCCATCTCTCCAGGCCCCACAATGAATCTTAATTTACAAAGATAAATAAATAATTGACTCTTAGGAGTCCTTATTTATAAAAATTATCTTTTCCTTTCTATAGGTAGACTGGCGGCGTTCCTTCATCACCACAGATGTGAATCCTTACTATGATTCTTTTGTTAGGTGGCAGTTTTTAACATTAAGAGAAAGAAACAAAATTAAATTTGGGAAGCGGTGAGTGTGTTTTGTTTCAGTATAATAAACTAAAGATCATAATTCTTGCATTGCAATTTAGTACCTGTATCCTGTCTTTTCTTATTTTCTCTTATCTGTCCATCCACCCATTCCTGTCTGTCTGTCTGTCTGTCTGTCTGTCTGTCTGTCTGTCTATCTGTCTGTCTTTTCTGTTTTCATCACTCTCGTCTTGTTTTGTTGTATCTGTTGTTTTCCTTTAATCTTGCCTGTGTCTTTCATTTTTCTATTTTCAGTTTTTGTGTTGAACTCAGGGCTTGCACCTCCTTGACAAATATTTTGTCACTGAGCTGCATCTCCAGTTCCTTGCCGTTCAGTGTCTTACCTTCTCTGAGCTGTTCTGTGCTTTTGACAACTAGAACCAGAGAGAATGGGGTGATTCTGTACTGTATTCCTCGCAAACCACTAACAAAATTATTTTATTTGTGTTTTAGCTTATACTTCTATAAGTTGCTAAGTTTCTTCCTTGATTATGTAGATCAAGTAAAAACAACTTAACTTTATATGTGAATTTTTCTTTTGTTTTTGGAACAGGGTTTCTTGTGTAGCTCTGGCTGTCCTGTAATTTGCTCTGTAGATCAGGTTGGCCTTGAACTCATAGAGCTCTGCCTGCTTCTGCCTCCTGAGTGCTGGAATTAAAGGCATGTGCCACCACTGTCTGGCTATGTGAATTTATCTTGTAGTCTTATGCTTCATTACTGCAAGACTAAAGATAATCCATAGTTTTCAGTAGTGCTCCCTTTCCTGTAGGTGGAAATATTAATAACTACATTTTCACAACTACTCATCAAAGCATGAGTAATTTAGACATTCGCTTGGTTGAGGGTGTTAGTTATAACTCAGACTTGTAGGATATTAATGACACCTCCGATACATTATGATGTAACTTGACGAATATAACAGTGTTTGTTGCTTATTGCTTTTTTTTTTTTTTTTTTTTTTAGGTACACCATTTATTGTCCAAAAGATGGACAGCCTTGCATGGATCATGACAGACAAACTGGAGAGGTGATTATCTGGGACACCAAGTAGTCACTGTAATACTCTTTATTCTGAACACACCAATGGGTACTCTCTTTGTTGGAAGGAAGAATTATTCTTATGTGCAAAAATCTATGTCAGAAAATTGAAGCAAATTCCTGCATAGGTTAGCAGGGTGAATCCATGTTTTTCCCCTTGTGTCTTTGTTCAGGGTGTTGGACCTCAGGAATATACCCTAGTCAAACTGAAGGTGCTTGAACCATACCCGTCAAAATTAAGGTAGGTTTACTAAAAATTATTGTTTCATTGTCTTTTTTTCTTTTTCTTGGAGACAGGGTTTTGCTTTCTGGGTACTGAGACTGAAGTTGTCACTGTGCATGGCTTGATTTATCATTTTTGAACAATCAGATAATTATGAGAGAAGCCACATTTTTAATATAAATATGTGCTTATTCTTCTTAGTGGCCTGAAAGGGAAAAATATCTTCCTAGTAGCTGCCACCCTTAGACCTGAGACTATGTTTGGACAGACAAACTGCTGGGTTCGGCCTGATATGAAATACATTGGGTTCGAGACAGCAAATGGTGATATATTCATCTGTACCCAGAGAGCTGCCAGAAATATGTCATACCAAGGCTTCACCAAGCAGAATGGAGTGGTGCCTGTTGTGAAGGAATTAATGGGGGAGGTAAGTTGGTGAGCACACTCTCCATTTTCATTGTAAAATCAGAGGGAAGTATTAGCAGTGGAACTTAAAAAAGCATCAAAAAACTTTGTAATTAGAGTACACATGCAATAATGTGTGCAGGGCATTTGTATTTTGCAAGGCACAGAGCAGTCAAGGTTCTACAGAAGGCTTTGCCGTGTTGAATTTGTAATACTTCAAAGGGGTTTCTGCCCCGACCTCACCCATGATAATTGCTGTTTCTTTTTTTTTTGTTTTCTTTTATTTTAAAATAAAATTCTTTTTTTTTTTCCCTTGTATATCCTTATTCAAGGTCCCTTTCCCCTCCCACCACATCAGGTCATTCTCTCTTCTCCACACATCCCCATCCCCCCTTTTTGTTTTTTTTAAAGATTTATTTATTATGTATAGTATTCTGCCTACATGTGTGCCTGCATGCCAGAAGAGGGCATTAGATCTCATTAAAAATGGTTCAGAGCTACCATGCAGTTGCTGGGAATTGAACTCAGGACCTCTGGAAGAGCAGTCAGTGCTCTTAAACTCTGAGCTATCTCTTCAGCTCAATAATTGCTATTCTTGAACTTGACCTAATGTAATTATTTTGTATGTCCTCCTGTGTGTCCAGCCAATCCCAAGGGATCTGTTTGTGTGGTTTGTGTGTAGTTGCCCTTTTTTATTTTCTCTGTGGTAGTCACTGCATTATGCCTACAATAGTGTTTTTAAATTTTGTTTCAACTCAGCAAGTATTTGATTGAAGAAATACACAGTTCGTTTTTTTGAAAACCTTGTCTTTGTTCTTGAGATTGGAATAAGAGTTGCTTTTCTACCATTTAGTAAATAATATCTTTGGTTTCTTGACAAATAATCTTTTACAAGAAAAATATGATAGATTTTACTGTCTCTCAGTTGAGTGTTTATTTCTTATTTATGTAATTTTTTTTTTGGGGGGGGGGGACTGGGTCTTACATAACCCAGGCTAGCATTAAAGTTGCTACATAGCCAAGGATACCCTTAAACTTGTGATCTTCCTGCTTCTGCCTTCTTAGTGCTGGGTTACAGCATGCTCATTAACACCTAGTTTTATGTTTTGCTGGGGACTGAACCCAGGGCTTTGCACATGCTGGGCAAGCACTGTGTCCACTGGGTTACAGCTCTACCATTTTGTTTTTGTAAGGTGTCTTACTCTGTGGCCTATCCTGGCCTTGACTTGTGGCAGTTCTTCCACTTCTCAGCCTTCTAAGTCCTAGGACCATAGCTACTATGCTCATGTAATATCTGTGAACTCTTACAAGGTTCAAAAATCAAAAGATACAGAAAGATAAAAGTGATACCTCTTCAGGGTAGTATAATTAGTAGAGAGCTTGCTGTCAGCCCCCAGGACCATCAGGGGAAGCAGACATCCCATGTTCACAGTTTTCTGATATAATCAAATGTGTCTGTGTCCTGTGTGTTCTTCCAGAAATATTTTCATGGTTTAACAACATATACCTTATAGGTAAATACATATGGACATTGTGCTGTATCTTGCTTTCTGTTTTACCTTACTGTGTCTTGGCAGTCAGTACCAAAACAGCTTCCTTGTTATTGCTTATGAGTTCACAAGCTTTCACGGTTTGACTCTATAATAATTAATGGAAATCTGAATGTTTTTTTATTCTAGAAGCAGTTTTTGTACATTTTATTAGTTTGTGTGTCTGAGAAGTTCTCAGAAACAATATTAACAACACATTGTTTCCTGTTCTATTTTTAGTTTTACTTAAGTTATTATTGTGTGTGTCATAGCTTAGGTATAGAGCTTATAGGACAGCCTTCAGGAGTCTGTTCTCTTCTGCCTTGGGATGGGGACTGAACTCAGGTTGCTGGGCTTGAATTACAAGCTCACCTGTTCTTTCCTTTTTGTTCTTTCAACACTAGGGACTGAGCATAGGTCCTTGCTCATACTAAGCAGGTGCTCCATCACTGAGCTATGCCCCCCCCACCACATGCCTAGTCTCTTAGCCAGGCCCAGGTGTTCTACTTTGAGACATACCTTCACTACATTTCCCAGGCTGGCTTTGAACTTTCTGTACAACCTCTGATTTTCTTGAAATATTGATCCTGGTGCCTCAGTCTTGTGAGCAGGTGGAGTTACAGACTGTACCACCCTGCATGGGGTTGTTGTTATTTTTTAATTAGCCCATCTTAACTGTACATAGTTAAAGGATTCATTGTGCCATTTTTATACATGTACATGATGCATTTTAGTCATATTGACCCTTCCCTTATTACCCTCTCGCTCTCTTCCATTCTCAGTGAGCCCCTTCCTCATCCTGACTAGCCCTCTTCTGCTTTCAGATTTTTTTTCTTTTGTGACTACTTACGGGCTGCTTACAGGACCACAGGCACCTGCAGAGCCTGCTTCCTGTTCTTGTCTGTTTTGTCTTTTGAGATAGGGTCTCTCTACAGAGCCCTGACAGCCTGGAACTCACTAAGTTGACCAGACTGGCCTCAAACTCACAAAGATCTACTTGCCAAGTTCTGGGAATAAAGGATGTATCTTCTCACCATGCTAATTAGAACAGGCTTTTGATTTCAGCCTTTAAAACTACTGTGGTATGTAAGCTGTCACCCATAGATTCTACAAAGGTAGCAGATGTATGCATTTATGCACACACAGACACACAGATCGAGAGAGAGAGAGAGAGAGAGAGAGAGAGAGAGAGAGAGAGAGAGAACATGCACAAAAGAATAAAACAGAATGGTATAGAATGAGTGTACAGCTACAGGCCCTTTGTTGCTTTGTTATGTGTTAGTGCACATCAGAGCTGAGTAGCACCCAGGAAGTGGAAACAGGAAGATCACTGTGAGTTCTACACTAGCCCAGCTTACAGAGTGAGATATGAGACACTTTAAAAAAACAGACAAACCAAAGGAGAGGAGGAAGAGGGAGAGGTAGGGAGAAAGGATAGGCTCAGTGTTCTGCATTTTCTAATTATTTTTGAGGCAATAGGGATGTCTTTTTTGCTTCAACTTGAATTCATAACTGTCATTTTATTTATTTTTTTAAATAAATAAAGTTTTTAAAGATTTGCTTATTTATTATGTATACTGTGTTCTGACTGCATGCCTGCAGGCCAGAAGAAGGTGCCAGATCTTATTACAGAAGGCTGTGAGCCACCATGTGGTCCCTGGGAACTGAACTCAGGACCTCTGGAAGAACAGCCAGTGCTCCCAACCACTGCGCCATCTTTCCAGCTTCATAGCTGTCATTTTAGATTGATATGTAGACTTCTATTTTCTTAATCTGACATTTTTTTTTTAAACTTTATTTATTTGTTTGTTTATTTGCCTTGGTGTTTGCCTGGAACTGGAACTACAGACAGTTGTGAGCTGCCATGTGGGTGCTGGGAATCGAACCCAGGTCCTCTGGAAGAGCAGACGGTGCTCTTAACCGCTGAGCCATCTCTCCAGCCCTAATTTGACATTTTTTATTACCGTTTTTTTTTTTTTTTTTTTGGTCATTGAAAGCTTTAGTGCAGTGCTTCTTAACCTGAGAGTCATGACCCTTGCACAGGGGTTGCATCGCAGATATGCTGCACATCAGATATTTACAGCAGCAGAAAATTACAGTTATGATGTAGCAACAAACTAATTGTGTGGTTGGCTATGGATCTTGATGTTTTTCTCCTGAAATACAATGTCACAATCAGTGTGTAAGTTAGTATACTAAGATTACTATCGCATTGTCAAGTTTGGCATAATAGTCAACCTAAGATTATTTTTTTAATCATTTATTTAAAATCATAGAATAGATGAATTTACTTTCATTTTTTCCCTGTCTCTCTGTTTCTTTCTCCTTCCCTCTTGCTTTTCTCTCCCTCTTTCTGTCTCTTCTTCCTTCTCTCTCTCCCTCTTTCCTTTTTTCTTTTCTTTTTTTTCTTCAGGACAGGGTTTCTCTGTGTAACAGCCCTAGCTGTCCTGAAATTCACTTTGTAGACCAGGCTGGCCTCCAACTCACAGAGATCTGCCTGCCTCTGCCTCCTGAAGGCTGGGATTGAAAGTATGGACCACCACCCGGTTTTTTCTGTATTTTATTTTGTTGACTTGGTGGAGAAATTGTGCACACTTACAGTGAACAACATGATGTTTTGGAATGTGTATACATGGTAGAATGGCCAAGTAAAAGTGATTAACAAGCAGTACCTCGGACTTTCCATTTTTGATGTGAGAACATTTAAAATCATTGTGATTTTCAACTGTATAACAAACACCATGTCATTAACTGTAGCAGCTACCTCCTGCAGATGTAGATCTCAGGAGTTTATTCCTGTATAGCTTTCAGTAGTAGCCTCTTGACCTTAAAATTTGAATATTTATTTTAACTTTTTGTCACTGTAGCAATATGTATTTTTTTTTCACCTTTTGGCTCCCCTTTTTTGCAGGAAATCCTTGGGGCTTCACTTTCTGCACCCTTAACATGCTATAAGGTGGTCTACGTTCTTCCTATGCTTACCATTAAAGAGGATAAAGGTACAGACTTTGCTATTAGAATTCTTTGCTAACTACATTCTGATGTATTAGTTAGTTATTTCATTCTTTCTTTTATAAGGCACTGGTGTGGTCACAAGCGTTCCTTCTGATTCCCCAGATGATCTTGCAGCACTCAGAGACTTGAAGAAAAAACAAGCAAGTATCTGTTTTATGTCCTTGTTTTATTCTTTCTTTTCTTTCCCCTCAAGGCAGGGTCTCTCTGTGTAGCCCTGGCTGTCCTAGAACACTTTACAGACCTGACTGGCTTCACAGAGATCCACCTGCACCTGCCTCTGCTGAGATTTAAAGGCATGAGCCACCACCACCCAGCCATGTCCTTGTTTTAAATTCAGCGTGATGTTAATGGGTACTGCTGAGCAGCTGTGAGACAAGGCTGAGGGCATACATGTTTATCTCTGGACTGTTATCTCTAACCTGGTTTTCAGTGTTGGTATGCTTCTGTGATTGGAATTTCGAATATAGTTCTATGATAGATTTGAGAAGGTTGTGTGTTTGTTAAGTACACTGCTGCAGAGGCCAGAGCAGCACATTGGTGTCCTGCTTTGCCACTCTTTACCTTGTGACTGTCTCTCATGGGACTTGGAGTAGATTGGTAGCCAGAAGTCCCAGAGGATGCTCCTGTCTCCACTTTGTGCAGTGCTAGGGTTTCTAGTATGCCTGGCTTCTCACATAGGTCCTGGGGATTTGAACTCTGCTCCTCACACTTGTGTAGCAGGTCCGCTTACCCACTGACGCATTCTTCCAGCTTCAGAAAAAAAGTCTTTTATAGTCATATTTATTTTGGGCAAGAATATTCATATTTTTATTTTGGGCAAGAATATTACTCTTAACTGGGGTAACTATGAGTACTGTTGCATTTGACTGCACTTCCCACAGGCATTTTCAACCTGTGGCCGGTGGATTACATGCATCACAGGATAGCTGTGGATGAGGCTAAGTGAAAAATCATAAACTTATTTAAAATGTGAGGTATGTAGTAGGTTGGTTGCATAGTTCTTAATTGGGAACTGTATGGATGACAGGTTTGTCACAATGTCAAAATATTGGACACACCCAAAGGTCATTCTCATTAAACTATTGACATTTGAAAGGTCACAGATTTCTTGTTGAGATATTTGATGATGTTAAAATGTTCTGAATGGAGAAAGCATATAATAGAACAAAAGTTTGAAGCCAGGAAGACAGACATTGAGGCAGGATGGTCTTGAGTTAAGGCTGGCATAGGCCTGGCCTCAGGAAAACATGATTTTGCTTTCTTACTGATTGTATTAGTAACAGAATTGAGCATTAATGTTAGCTTATGAATTTTCCATAGGCCTTACGAGTAAAGTATGGAATTAGAGATGACATGGTCCTGCCGTTTGAGCCGGTGAGTATGGGAGTGTTCACACATCTTCACCAGAGGGCAGAAAAGGCACTTACGTGGTTTTCTTATGATAAAAATAAATAATGGGTAGAGTTTGAAAATAAGAGAGGGAATTTTCCTACTTTAATTTGATAATTTACTGTTGTAAATAACAGCAAAAGAAAAATTAACAATGTGCATTTTCTTTTTTTTTTTAAATTTTTTTTTTTTTTTTTGATTTATTTATTTATTATGCATACAGTTTTTACAGAAGAGGGCGCCAGACCTCATCATAGATGGTTGTGAGCCACCATGTGGTTTTGCTGGGAATTGAACTCAGGACCTCTGGAAGAACAGTCAGTGCTCTTAACCTCTGAGCCATCTCTCCAGCCCCAAAACTTTATTTATTTATTTATTTGCCTTGGTGTTTGCCTGGAACTGGAACTACAGACAGTTGTTAGCTGCCATGTGGGTGCTGGGAATTGAACCCTGGTCCTCTGGAAGAGCAAACGGTGCTCTTAACCGCTGAGCCATCTCTCCAGCCCCACAATGTGCATTTTCTTTCCACCTGGGAACAGCCTATTGTCATCAGTTTTATTCTAACTTGTCAGCATTGTACCATACCCAACGGAGGAATATTAACTTTGTAGACTTGCAGTGTTGCTTAATGTTTCTTGTTTTTATGTTAGTACCTGCAGAAGAAAAGTCAGAATAATACTAGCAAATGACTTCCATGAAGAGTGTAGGAGAGTGAGCTTAGGTGTGCTCAATGCCCTGGATGTGATCCTCAGCACTAGGGGAAAAGACTTCAAAAGTTTTTTGTTTTTTTTTTTAAACTTTATTTATTTATCTTGGTGTTTGCCTGGAACTGGAACTACAGACAGTTGTCAGCTGCCATGTGGGTGCTGGGAATCGAACCCGGGTCCTCCGGAAGAGCAGACGGTGCTCTTAACCGCTGGGCCATCTCTCCAGCCCCCAAAAGTTTTATATAAACTTGAAATCATCCATAAAAATAGTTGCTTTGCTTCTTGCAACCTTAGCTTTTCAGTGTCCTGTGTGTTGGAGTGAGAGCGGGGGTGGCATGTGCTGTTCCTGTGGTACGGGGGTGTGCTCACATTCCCATCTTTAGGCTAGTGGTCCATGCACACTGAGTGTAGGTCACTGCCTGGTGGTAGTAAATCCACGGTGACTCTATAGGGCAAAGGAGCCATGTGCACACAGCTGACTTGTGTCTGCCTTTCAGCATGAGTACACTTCTGGTGTTGGTGTTCTTTGCAGGTACCAGTCCTTGAAATCCCAGGGATTGGAAGTCTTTCTGCTGTAACCATTTGTGATGAGCTGAAAATTCAGAGCCAGAATGACCGTGAAAAACTTGCAGAAGCAAAGGAGAAATTGTACTTAAAAGGATTTTATGATGGTGTAAGTCATAATTTTTATTGTTTTTATTTGCAGCTATATGCTCAGGTGTTCCTCTTAATGATTTTAACTTATAAAAAGAAAGAAGAAAAAGAAAAATCCAACGTAGTTTTGTAAAACTGATTTGAAAAAGATAAATACATTTTATTCTGAATTTCCAATTTTTATCATGTCATTTGTAGAAACATTTCCAGAATTATATTTTTTGAGGGGTGTGCTCTGGGAATCACTAAAAAAATGAATTTAAGATGTTTAAAATTAGTTCCTGTTACATAATAAAACTGTAAATGTTGGTTGCATCAAAAATGCCTTTTTCAGGGCTGGAAAGTTGGCTTAGTTAAGTGCATTTACTGCTTTTACAGAGAGCTTGGGTTTGATTCCCAGCATCCACATGGTGGCTCACAACCGTCTGTAACCTCAGTGCCATGGGATCCAGTCAGCATGCATGTACTGCACACAAAGTAAATAAATACATCTTAAACAATTTTTAAAAAGAATGTTTTTTACTTTTTATAGTGGAGTTCATTTTTTTGCTTAAGCCATTTTATTCAATCTAGTAAGTTACTTGCTGATGCCTACTAAGTGCCAAGCAAGGATGACAAAGCTAATGTGCTTTACATTTCTATGGGAAGGTTGACCTAGAGGAAGAGACCCAGTCACTTCAGACTTTAGGTTGAAGTGAATATTTCTAAGGATACCATTGGGAGTGTTTTTTTTAAAGTTTAAATTTTTAATTAAAATCTTTTTTGTGTTTTTTTTTAAAGATTTATTATTTATTATGTATACAATATACAGAAGAGGGTACCAGATGTTACCATAGATGGTTGTGAGCCACCATGTGGTTGCTGCGAATTGAACTAAGGACCTCCAGAAGAACAGTCAGTGCTCTTAACCTCTGAGCCATCTCTCCAGCCCTCTAAGTTCTTTTTAAATAAACAGAAATTAGTTTAATCTTTTTTTTCTTCTTTAAGTGAATTGTGTATTGTCTTAGTCACTATTCCTTTGCTGTGAAGAAATACCATGACCAAGGCAACTTTTACAAAAGAAAGAATTTAACTGAGGCTTGCTTACAGTTTCATCCATTATCATCATGGTGGGGAGCATGATGGCAGGCAGGATGACATGGTGCTGGAGAAGTTGCTGAGACTTACATCCTGATCAGATGGCTGAGAGACACTGGGTTTGGCTTGGACTTTTGAAACCTCAAAGCCCACCTGTGACACACTTCCTCCAACTAGGCCACACCTCCCAATCCTTCTCAAGTCGTGCCACTTCCTGATGACTAAGCATTCAAATATGTGACCCTACGGGAACATTCTTTGTCAGACCATGACAGTATTTTGAATGATAGTAAGAGCTAATACTTAAATATATTAACATAAGAGAAAAGATAGTTTTATTTATTTATTATGTGTGTGTGTT
The DNA here is from genome assembly GCA_004025045.1 of Sigmodon hispidus. Taxonomy (NCBI): domain Eukaryota; kingdom Metazoa; phylum Chordata; class Mammalia; order Rodentia; family Cricetidae; genus Sigmodon; species Sigmodon hispidus. The sequence goes on from PVIH01011991.1 coordinate 22,674, forward strand.
GTGCCAGTATGTATGCCTGTACGTGTACCACATATGTGCCTGGTGCCTGTGGCAGCCAGATTTCCAGAAACTGGAGTTACAGATGCTTATGAGCCACCCTGTGGGTTCTGGGAACTGAACTCAGGTCTTTTGTAAGAGCAACAAGTGTTCTTACCTGCTGAGCCATCTGTCCAGATCCAGTATTACCTAACTTAACTCATGAAATAATGCAGGAAAGTTGAAAGTATCTACTTACAGGTAAGGAAATTGAAACACAAAGGGGCTACATGTTTTTTACCCAAGACCACCTGGGTAACTTGTGGCAGAATTGGAATTCAGGGTTGGCAGCTTTGATTCATGATCTGCACAGTGATGATCATGACTCTTACAATTATAGAGAAGGAAACATCAATATGTTAGAAACCTGAAGAGCAAAAGCAGTGTGTATTTTTCCACCTAAAATGGGAACTACTTGTTAGTGGCACGGAGTCAGACATGTAAAAAATCTTGAGCTTTTTACCTTAGTCAGTTTTATGAGGCTGTGGTCTCATCTGTGGGAACAAAGTACGTTTATTATTTGCCTTAGTATTAAATTTGCCAACTAAATAAGTTGGAAGACATCAGGCCTATATAGCAGGCCTCTAATGGGCAGGGGTAGAGAGAGACACTTGAGTGGAATATACTTGGTTCCCTCTAAAACCACCAGGAATGATTGTAGTATAGAACAGTGATTCTTAGCCTTTCTAATGCTGGGACCCTTTAATATAGTTCCTCATGTCGAGGCAACCTGGAACCATAAAATTACTTTGTTGCTACTTCATAACTAATTTTGCTACTGTTTTGAGTTAATCTGATAAACTGAGTATCTGATATGTGATCCCTGTGGGGTCTCAGCTCACAGGTTGAGAACCATTGGTATAAATGATTCATCTCCATGGGGAAGCTTGAGCATAGAAGTGAGTGTATCTTCCTAACCATGCTGTCATTGGCTACAGCTACAGAAAGACAACTGTGTAACACTTTCTGTGTTACACTTACAGAAAGACCAGAATGTTATGTATATTTATTGTGTCAACTGTATCAATATAAAATTATGGTTATAATTGTGATAACTATTACTCTAAAATTATTTTTGATTTGGTCTGTTAAGTAAATTTAGTTAGGGAAACTCTAAGCAAAATTTAATTGTTTTCTATCTTTCTCCTCTCATCCTTACAGATAATGTTGGTGGATGGATTTAAAGGACAGAAGATCCAAAACGTAAAGAAGACTATTCAGAAAAACATGATTGATGCCGTATGTGATAGCCTGTCCTCTGGAGCTGTTTGGGAAGGGCAGTTAACTAATTAATAAACCCAAGAGTATTACTGACAGTTTTGTAGTAGAAGCTAGCACTGTATTAAAAAGATAGCATAGTTTTATGGCAGATACTAGGCCTATCTGCAGTTCATTTAACTCACATGTCCTATAATAGGGATGAGGTTTTGCCCTAAGGCTACATGTGGTATTGTGTTCCTGTCATCTCAGCATTTAGAAGGTAGAGTCAGGGACATCTCAACTTCATGGCTAGCCTGGGCTATGCAGACCGTGTTTCAACACACCCTCTTCCCCATAACAATAAGAAAAAGAGCAAACCCAAACAAAACCGAAGTGCACAACCAGAGAACTCTGGCGATGCCTCTGGCGGTGGTCTTTTTAGAGTGTCATACAGTGGTTGTGTCCCTTTTCTCTATTACTTTCCCTTTTGCCTTTATTTTTTTTTTTTCACTTCATTATTTCTCCTTTGATAAAACTTGGCTTAGCTACTTACCTCTAAGTTTTGATTTTGACAATCATACTGATTCAGGATATAGATATCTCTATGTTCACTGAATTTAAAAAGCAAAGCTTGGTGTGTTGATTAATATCTGTAGCCAGGAGGCAAAGGCTCGAGAGACACGAGTGTACCATTAGCCTAGATGCTGACTCCAAAATGAAACAGGCTGGGAAAAGACTTGAGTTCTAACCCCAGATCCCCTACTTGTGTGATGGTGCATGCTGATATCCAGTGCCGGGGAGGTGGAAACAGCCAGACCCCTGGGGTTCACTTCACTAGCCTGCTTAATGCATTCTAGACCAATGACAGGCCCTGTCTCAAAAAAAAAAAAAAAAAAAAAGATAAACGGCACCTGGAGAATTAATTATATATGGCTTCTACGTGCACACAAACATACGCAGACATTAACAACAGAAAGCAGCTGTTCACTTTGTCCTTTCACAGTCTTTTATTTTTCTTTGAAAAGGACAGCTTTCAACTATGTTGCTTATGTTAATACTGTTCACTTCTGTGTTTCTGTCTTTATCTCTGTTTCTCTGTGTGTGTGTCTCTCTCTTTGTAGTCCAGGCTAGCTACGAATTTGTGGCAATCCACCTGCCTCAGCCTCCCAAGTGCTGGATTACAGATGTGAACCAGTATGCCTAGCTTTCATAGATCTCTAGATGTTTATCATGTAATTTTTGTTTTTGTTTTTTGAGAGAGGGTCTCCTACTATAATCCAGACTGCCACTGAAACCAACCTTTCCACTTCTGCTTCCTGTAGCGGAGATTATAGCTGTGCTACCACCACCTGCTGGAGTGTAGTCTTTGTTTAGATGTTTCCTTAGGTTTAGTCATCAGCCACTGACTTCTACCAAAAAAAGGTCCCAAGATTTTAATTTTTAATATCTTTTATCTTGTAGATGCGTCTTCATATTTAATCTTTCATATTCAGAATGTATTTATAATGTACTCTAGATTAGTCATTGTTTACATCTTTGAGACATGACTAATCTGACTATAGTATGTAGTGAGTAGTTTCTTCTCCAGTTTTTATTTTTCCCTAGAATTAATAGTTGCCCATATGCTCAGCAGCCTGCCTCTAAACTTGCAGCTCTGCATTTCTCTCAGCTCATCCCTCATTTCGGTATGTTACCGGTTGTATCTTAGAGTACTCTCCCAGCGCCTGTGGCTCTGCAGTCTGGATGGGTTGCTGTCACTGTGTTGGAGATGATGCCTCTTGACCATTATAGATTTCCTCTGCCACTCTTGAATCTGGTCTTCTTGCTTTAAATCCATAGCATCTGTCCTGTTTTTCCTGCTCATTTGGTTGAAGTTCTATCTCTAGTAGCTTTCTGGTGAACGTAAATCTGGATGCCGTATGTCTTTTCATATTTACATTTGACTGTGTGACTGTGGGTAGAAATTCTGGACTGAGCCTTCTGGAAGCTTAGTGGGAGATTGGTAGAGATGGTATCAGCAGCTAGAGTGCTGACTTTCAAGTAATCTGTTGATTTGGCTGTGATGTCTTTGCTCTGAAATTTGCCCCATAGTTTAGAGATTTGCCACAGAGGATAATAAGCCTTTGACATACTGCTGTCACAGGGATGGGGGCAGTCACTGTCTGCATGGTAAGTGTTCTAGTTTGCTTTCTGTTGCTGTGATAAACACATGATGAAAAGCAATGTGGGGAGGAAAGGGTTTGTTTTAATTTACATTTTCAAGTAATAGTCCTTTACTGCGGGAACTCTAGACAGGAACTGAAGCAGGAACAGAGGTAGGAACCATGGAGGAAGAGTGCTCACTGGCTCATGCTTAGCTAGCTTTTTTACATAACACAGGCCCACCTGCCTAGGGATGGTGCCACCCACAGTGGACTTGGCCCTCTCACATCAATCATCAATTAAAAAAAAATTCCCACAGGTGACCTGTAGGCCTGCCTGATGTAGGAAATTCCCCAGGTGAGGCTCCCTTTTGTGGGTGACTCTAGCTTGTATCAAGTTGGCAGTAAAAACCAATCAGGACATGAATTAGGGTATCTGGGCTCCTAACCACGCTTTAAAATGCCTGTCTGTCCTCTCTTCAACGTCATTGCTTTCCACTGGAAGAATCGTGCCACACCACGCATTCTTGAGCTTTAGAAGGCTCTCCAGTGCAAATGGGATTTCTCCTCAGCTTTTTATTCTGCTAGTTAAGATTTAGCCAAGTTTGTTTGTTTGTTTTTTTCCGGGGGGGGGGGCATTCTTTTACTTGGGCTTGAACTCAGGACCTTCAGCTGGCTTTATCTCTCTTGGCAGTTATTATGCATGCAGCCTTTTTCCCATCCTGTTTACCTTTGTAGAGTCAGTCCTCCCTCTTCGTCTTCTTTATTGTTAAGTTGGAATTGGAATTTTAGATGGTGTTAAATGTCTGTTTCTAATCTACTATTTATAAACCAAAAACATAGCTTTTTAAGTTAGATTGAAGAATTACATAATAAGGATAGAACAGTGAGTTATTTTGTAAATGAAAGTATTGGGTTTTAGTTTTAAAAATTATCCTGGTTTGTGGGATGGTGGTCTGTGAGTTCAAGGCCAGCCTGGTCTACAGAACTAATTACATGACATCCAAGGCTGCACAAACACTGTCTTGATAAACCAAAAGAAAAAAAAAAAAATCCTAGCTTAAAGTGTTTGGCTCTACAGTGCATTAAGAGATATTTATATCGAGTTAAATAATAAAATAAGATTTGAACCCACATACATGGATGCCTATCTCAGTACTTGGGAGGTAGAGGCAGAGTAACTTGAAGTTTAGGATCATCATCTGCTACATACAAAGTTTAAGGCTAGCCTGGGCTAAAAGGAACCTTGCCTCAATAAAAAAATAAATTAAATTGTGCTCAGTTTTTTATTTTTAACTGAATTTTTAATGACTCTAAATCTTATAATAAGATTTTTCATGTTTAATCTATACATTTTTTTGATAACAGTGGTGTTATGTATTTAGCTTTTAAATTTTTCTTTGTATTTTTATTACAAAGGTAAAAAGCAATCATAAGAAGCCCACTTATCAAATCGTAATATTAGAAAATGATGAGTAACTTGTAAAGTGATCCACTTGATGAAATGTTTCAGAAGCAAGCATTGCATGGAAAAGCAGACTCTATTAACCTGGGGAGGGAACGGCTTCTGTCCCTGAGGAATAAGGGGCTGATTGGATGTGACATCTGCCATGTCTTTATTTACTTCCATTTAGGGGGATGCACTTATCTACATGGAACCAGAAAAACAAGTGGTGTCGAGGTCTGCAGATGAATGTGTCGTGGCCCTGTGCGACCAGTGGTTAGTCCCTCTACCACAGAAGATTCTGTCACTGGTCATTTCTGATAGCAAGAAAACTTTCCTTTGTTTCCTCCCAGGTACTTGGATTATGGAGAAGAGAGCTGGAAGAAGGAGACGTTTCAGTGTTTGAAGACCATGGAAACGTAAGACAGGAGAAAATGAAAGGGGCGTGGGAGAGAGAAATGTGGAGGCTGGTGAAGCACACTTTGGCCTTTGTTTCCCTCAGGTACTGCGAGGAGAGCAGGAAGAATTTTGAAGCTTCCTTAGACTGGCTACAGGAACATGCTTGTTCAAGGACATATGGTTTAGGTCAGCAGACTTCCGGCACATATGTTTGCATGATTTTGTTAGATAGAAAATGCACTTTTCCTTTTCTGTTCCCCCTTTTTTTTTCTGGTATGTGATAACAAGTGATAGGTTTTGGTTAGAGGATGAGAAAAAAAAAATAAAAAAAAAAATAAAAAACAAAAACGAGGGTGTGTGAACCTGTAATCTGTCTAATGCTAGGTGTGTCTCTCCAATCCACGTGGCTTTCACAGTATGGTCTGTTACGTGTGCTTATCTTGTTTGTGTGTGTGTGTGTGTGTGTGTGTGTGTGTGAGAGAGAGAGAGAGAGAGAGAGAGAGGGAGAGGGAGAGGGAGAGAGAGAGATGGTGTATGTATATGGCATAGGCATATTTACGGGCAGAGGGTATTTTCCTGTGTATGTGTAGAGGCCAGTGGAATATGTCTGGCGTCCTGTTCTATCACTTTCTGGAGCTAGGCTAGCAGCTAGCAAGCCCCAGTGATTTTTCTACTTACCCCTTAGTGCCAGGGCTAAGGGTCCCAGGATTTTATATGGTGCTGGGATCCAAATTCTGTTTTTTATGTGTGGGCAGCAAGTGTTCTTACTTACCGAACCATTTCTCTAGCCCCAGGACATTTTTTTTTAAAGATTTATTTATTTATTATGTATACAGTAGAGGGTACCAGATGTCATTATAGATGGCTGTGAGCCACCATGTGGTTGCTGGAAATTGAACTCAGAATCTCTAGAAGAACAGTCAGTGCTCTTAACCTCTGAGCCATTTCTTCAGCCTCACCCCAGGACATTTTTATTTAAAGGACTTCAGAGAAATGCCCATTTTTTATTTTATGCACTATTTTATCTTTACAAATTATTAAAGTAGAATTTAGGGCTTCTTAGGGTTGAGGATGTAGCTCAGTGGTAGAGTGCTTGCCTACTATGTACAAGGCCCTACGCTCAATTCCTACTACCACAAACAAAAAAACTTGTAATAACCCATACTCAGAACAGCAACAGAACTTTCTATGTAATAGCCTTGAAGATGTAGCTTCTCCCAGTGGGTATCTCTTAGCTTCATTCAACATTAATTTTTTTCCTTTTTGTGTTGCAGGTACTCGTCTGCCTTGGGATGAGCAGTGGTTGATTGAATCACTCTCAGATTCCACTATTTACATGGCATTTTACACAGTTGCACATCTGTTGCAGGGGAATGACCTGCATGGACAGGCAGAGTCTCCACTGGGCATCAGGTTGGTACATAGTTAAGGAAAAGAACTATGCACATGTTCAGTTGCACATTTTGTGACATTTTGTTTTACATATTTAGAAATTCATTCATTCATATTTATTTTTCTCAAGAATTTTGCTAGCAAGAGGCATTTAATCCCAGTATGCAGGAAGCAGAGGTAGGCCATTCTCTGTGAGTTGAAGGCCAGGGACAGCCAGGGCCAGCTACATAATGCAATCTTGTCTTTTTTTTTCTTTCTTTCTTTCCCGTTTTGCTTACTTTACTATGCAACTGGGAATGATGGTTAAGTAGCCCCTCCTGTGCTTTCATGCCTTCTTGATTCATACAGGAGCAGTTTGTTCTTGTTTGATACTGTAACTAATTAAAATTTCAGTTCATGATTAGGTAAAAATTCTGATTCTTTCTTTCAAAATAATAGTGCATTTGTTTGCTTTATTTCAATGTAGACCCCAGCAGATGACTAAGGACGTTTGGGATTATGTGTTCTTCAAGGATGCTCCATTTCCCAAGACTCAAATCCCAAAGGAAAAACTGGATCAGTTGAAGCAGGAGTTTGAGTTCTGGTATCCAGTGGACCTTAGAGTGTCTGGCAAAGATCTAATTCCAAATCATCTTTCATATTACATTTACAACCATGTGGCCATGTGGCCAGAACAAAGGTGAATGCTCAAGTCTGTGAGGAGTGTTGTTTGATGGTCAATAAGTCTTCAAGTTTCTTAAGGAATGACTATGAAGAGTTTAGATGGATTTGTCACAGTGTGCCTTAATGTGGAATGTACACTTCTTCTTGGACTGACAACCCAAAGAATATGCTTTATTTCAGTTCGCCAAGGGATAGTGATCTGTTTGGTGTAGGAAAACAGTTTTAAGACAGGTTAGAGAGTGCATAATGCAGTGTATAAAGATAAAAGGCTGAAGAGCAAAAGTGGTATGTGTTTTTCCACTTAAAACAGAAGCTACTTGTTAGTGGCAGAGTCAGATATGTAAAAAAAAAACTTTAGCTTTTTACCCAAGTCAGTTTTATGAGGCTTGTGGTCTCATCTGTGGGAACAAAGCATAGGTTAATTATTTGTCTTAGTGTTAAATTTACCCACTAAGTAACAAGTTGGAAGACATCAGGCCTATAGCAGGCCTGTAATGGGCAGGGTGAGAGAGAGACACCTGAGCAGAATATACTTGGTTCCCTCTAAAACCACCAGGAATGATTGTAGTATAGAACAGCAATTCTTTTTTTTTTTTATTTTTTTTTAAACTTTATTTATTTATTTATTTATTTATTTGCCTTGGTGTTTGCCTGGAACTGGAACTACAGACAGTTGTTAGCTGCCATGTGGGTGCTGGGAATTGAACCCGGGTCCTCTGGAAGAGCAGACAGTGCTCTTAACCACTGAGCCATCTCTCCAGCCCCAGAACAGCGATTCTTAGCCTTTTAATGTCTCGATCCTCATGTTGTGGTGGCCTGGAACCATAAAATTATTTCGCTGCTACTTTTCATAGCTAATTTTGCTACTGTTATGAATTATGTGTATCTGATATGTGACCCCATAAAAGGCTGCTCATGACCTTTCATCTATTGTATTTATTCTACTCTGCTATAGCCTTGGCTATCCTGGAACTCACTGTAGACCAGGCTGTCTTGAACTCACAGAGGTCCACCTGTTTCTGCCTTTGCTTCTCAAGTGCTGGGAAAAATGTGGGCCACTATCACCTGGTTGTTTTCTGGTTTCTTTTGGAACAAATGTTTATGCATATTTTGGGAATTAGCTATATATTTATGCAAAGGTATCCACAGTATATGTACTCTTCTGTCTCTTTGCATAATAGCATATTTTGAAGATCTTCCTCTGTTCATACCTGAGCCCTGCCTATGGTTTCAAAACAGTTTCTGTATTTCTGTCTTCATAATTCACAGAGCCAGTCCTTTGGTTCAGAAATTGCTTCGTCTTGAAAACAGGAGCACAGCACAGGGAGCATTTATGTGGGAAGAGCCAAGCCCCACTTTTGAGTCTTAGAACTTTAAAGCAAAAGGCATCCGCAGTTGCAGTGCCATGGCCTTGTCTCCACAAACTGCTCATTGTTAACATTTACCTCAGGGTATCATGAGGAATAGTAATCCTGTTTTACTTTTTGTTTTCTGTCTTGCAACATGTGCCTGTGAAGTGACAAGTGGCCTGTGGCTGTTCGTGCAAATGGACACTTACTGCTCAACTCAGAGAAGGTGAGACTCTGGACAAGGCTTTTTAGCTGAGGAAAAAGTAAGCAGTAATATGAGTTAGAGTTAAGAAAAGTTCTGTAAACATTTTAGGGCTAATAGCATAAACTGAATTTTAATCTTTTGAGTAAACAGAACAGGTTTGCTATGATATTGGTCTTCAGAATGATACAGACAGCACCGGAGGAGAGAGTGGAGAAAAGAAGGTGAGGACAGGAAGCATAAAGAAAGACCTTCACATTGTGACCCATCAGACACCGCTTCCCTAGTGGAGAGAGTGCCTGTTGCTTTTTGCTTGATACTGTGACTTACAGCTCTGGAAGAATAAGAGAATTTGGAGCTTTAGGGGTTTTCATATATCATGTAATGCTAATTCAGTTCCTGCTTACACTCTGTTCCCAACACTTTTAGGAATATTGTTCCTTTTGCTGGCTGTGTAGAATTTATCTCAGTAAGTCAGTTTCCTAATAACAAGTTATGCCATCTCCCCTCACCTGTCCCTTTTATGCCTGCTTCAACAGAAATCACACACACACACACACACACACACACACAACCCCCTCAAAAGTGACTGTATTTATTTCTAAATTAGTAAGTTAGGTTCATTGGCCAACCAGTGTTAGTGTAGCCAGTAGAATAGTTATGGCAGGGCTGCTGTTTTGAATGTTAGAGTAGGAGCTGAGGACTGCTCAGACCTCCAAAGTCCTAGTGCCCATGTCACTATGGCTCCAAGAACCTCATGTTCTCTTCTGGACTTTGGGCATGTGCATGTTCATGCTCACACATACTCATCCTCTCACATACATAAATAAAGAAAAATGAAAACAAATCTTTGTAAGTGTTACAATGGAAATAGACACAGATTTGAACCAACAGCAGATGGTGAAAAATGCAGTATACACTGTAAGATATAGCCAGTGCCCTAAAAGCAACAAGTGGAAGTTCTCCTTGGGTGGGGGTAGTGGTGCACACCTTCAGCAGCATTTAGGCAGCATTCATAGCAGACCAAGAAAATGCTATATTCTAATAGGGCCTCACCATGGAGCCCTTGTGGGCGTGGAGCTCAGAGAGCCACCGTCTGCTTCTGCCTCCTAAGTGCTGTGATTTAAGGCGAGTGCCACCACTGCCCAGCTCATTTATATTCTTATTAATGCCTAATCACTGCTTTCTTTTTCAGATGTCAAAATCTACCGGCAACTTTCTCACTTTGAGCCAAGCTGTTGACAAATTTTCAGCTGATGGTGAGTACACATTTTTATTCTTGCTGTTACTCAGATTGGGCTGCAGAAGACAGTTTAAAATTGTTGCTTATTATTTTGCTTTTAACAGAAATTTAAGTACTCATGTTTTCTTTGTGGATAAGCGGCATATAAGAGAAAACAGGAGAGTTGCTGATATAATCTATTAAAAACCACAATGTGTTTGGAGTCTTTAAAGACATTTCATTTTTGTGCATCTGTATATGATGCATGTGTGAGTCTGAGCACGCCTATACTGTGATGCATACATGTGGTAGGAATGTTCCCTGTGTACTGTGAATAAAGAAGTGTTTTGGCCTGTGCAGAGCACCGTAGAAGTGGGCGGAGAATCAGGCAGCCAGGTAGGAAGAAGGGTGGAGATTACTAGTTGCCCTCCGTCCCCGAAAAAAAAATGTAAAAATTCAGGTGAGCCACGGGCTGCAAGCCACATAGCAAGTAGATTCATAAAAATGAATTAATTTACGATAAAAGAGCTAACTAATAATGTGCATAAGATATGGGCCAAACAGTGTTAAAGTATATAAGCATATGATTTCATTTCTTTTGGGGGACAAAAGCTGCCGGCGCAGACCAGGTTCCAAACCGCTGCCACCGCACGCGCCAGGTCACAAACCTCCTGGGGCCAAACAGGTGCCAAAATAACTTACTACAACACATACGTGTAGGTCAGATGACAACTTCTGTTCTCCACAACATTGTCTACAACAGATAGACGACAACTTTCTGGAGCTGATTTTTTTCCTTGCCTTGCTTTGAGGCAGGACCTCTCTTGTTTCTCTATGTGCTGCAGACTAGCTGGCTAACAAACTCTAGGTGATTCTCCTGCCTCTGCCTCTCATCTCACTATAGTAATTCTAGGTTTACAGATATGTTCCACCATGTTTAGCTTTTTTATGTGTGTTCTGTGGATTTTTGGGTCATCAGGCCTGACAAGCATTTAACCTATGGAACCAACTTGACAGCCCTACATTTTTTTTTTTAATAATTTTTTAAAAATTAAAATATAATTACACCATTTTTTCTTCCTATTCCTGCCTCTGCCCCTTCCTATATATACCCCAAGCCCTACTTTATCTCACATTCATGACATTTTTTTCTTTAGTTGTTGTTACATACATATTTCTTTTGTTTTTCAAGACATGTTTTCTCTGTATAAACAGCGCTAGCTATCCTGGAACTCACTCTGTAGACCAGGCTGGCCTTGAACTCAGAGATCAACCTGCCTCTGCCTCCCAAGTGCTGGGATTGGAGGTACACAGCACTACCTCCTGGTCATATTTCTTTTTAAAAATTTTTTATTTAATTTTTATTTTATGTGCATTAGTGTTTTGCCATGGGTGCCAGGCTGGACCTGGAGTTACAGACAGTTGTGAGCTGCCATATGAGTGCTGGGAATTGAATCCAGATTTTCTGTGAGAGCAGCTGGTACTTTTAACCACTGAGTCATCTCTCTAGCCCCCATATTTCTTAATATTTAAATACACCCTTCTTAGTTTGTGTTATGTTACTTTATGTATTTGACTTCAGGGTTGGCTACTTGGTATTAGATGACCAGTGTGGGTAGGGAGGCTCTGGCCTAGAGTATTTGTTTAGGGCAAGGTCCGTCAATGTAGCCTCTTGTATGACATAACTTTTTCTGGGGAGACTCCGTATACACATCTGTTCACTCTGATAGAGATTCCATGACAGGTCAGGATGTGGCTACCTTCTATATTCCAAAATATGGAAACTCAACTTTGGTAAACCAATGAGTTTTATTGGGGTTACTTAAAGGAACAGAAATGACTCAAAGATACTCTATCACCAAAGCCCACTGTATTGTGTATGATAGTTCACAAAACTGTGAACCTGGAGCAGCCTGTACAGCTCAGGTTGGAAAATGGCCTTAACAAGTGCCTCAATTGGTCTAAAACTCTTTCAGGCAGCTGGCTAGTCTCAGAGTCTTCTATGTGGCTTTTCTCAATCTTCTTTGTAGCTCATCTTTAGTTTGTATGATTGGGACTCTCAGCTTTTATTGTTTACTCTGGTAGAGTGGGGCCTAGTGAATCTGGTCAGTTTCAGGGACTTCCTGAAGCTATTTCGAGTTGTTCACTTTCCTGTTTAAAGAACTTTTCTTTAGGATACAATGTTTCAATCTCATAAGAAATTGTTACACAACATTCTATGCCCTCCTCCAGCTCTTACATTCTTTCTGCCTCCTCTTTTTCAATCATCCCTGAGCCTTGGAGGGGGGGAAGCTATAGATGTCCACCTATGGCTAAGAAATAGGCCACATGTCACAGTAGGTGCCACTTGTTCTCAGAAGTTTCATTAGGGTTTTGAGTGATCTGTGGGTGTGAACACACATCTTTAGAAGGCAGTTTGACAGACATGACACCTATCAAGTAAAACAATAGAAGTTGCTTTCCCATTGGGAAATTAGGACCTTCCCCAGTTTTGTCCTGGCTTACAGAACCAGGTGTGAATTTCCTCTTGTAGAGCAGATCTTAAATCCAGTTGGTCTTACCCATGATAGCCAAGCCACTATTGCACAAGAAGACACATCTTTCCTGGAACACAGGGGCCTATAGCCAAGCAGGAATGTTGATGACGGTTCTCCACTAGCAGCCTACATATCCCCCTCTGAAACTTCAATAGCCAGCCAGCAATATGGGGTTTCAAGTTCAGTCCTGGCTTATTTCTCCATGTCCTACAGACAATGGACACATATGTGGTGTCTTTGGCAATAGCATCTTATAGTCTGGTCCTGGCATACAACCAACAGAAATAACAGTAGCTTTTATGATTTGTGGGGCCCCAGGGACTTCCCTGGCCAACAGCTCACAGGAAGGGAGCCCACTCTTAGCACTGGAGTTTTCATTTAATAACCTTTTGGCCCTTGGGAATGTTCTTTTCACCTATGTATGATACCTTTTGGATTTTTTCTTTAGTTAACCTAGTCCCAGGAGGGTTGCAAAGTAGTTAGAAGTACCATTATGCCTGGTTGTCTCTCTAATGGCTTTCTAAGTCAGCGAAACTGTAGGTCAGTACTATATAACAAAACCTTTTCCAGAGGATGGGCAGAGCAAGGCAACATCTCAAACCACCAGTCCATAACAAATAGTGGGGTTCAAAGATATCCTTGGTGACAGTCTAAAAGTCTGTTGTCATCTGTTCTCAGCAAGTGTCAAGTGACCCTAGAGGTTCACAGCTAAGAAGATACTGAAGACAAGTGTAGTAAGCAAGGTCTAGTGCAGCATGGAAAGGTTCCATCCACCTGTATCAATTGCTTCCTCCACAGATCCAGGCTGGTTAGACAGCTTAGATAGGAGACACGAATTTAATTAGCTCCCTCTAATCCCTTCTCTCAGGCATTATGTTTTTATATCTTAGAGCCTTCCATGGAGCCTGCCTTCATTTCTCCAAACCTGAGAAACTCAGTGGGTCTGACATAATCTGCTCAGATTAACTCGGAGCCAACAGTGGATGTGGCTGTGCTTGCCCCTGTGTACCTGCTGCCTCTCTTGGGTTGGCACAGTGGCCTGTAGCCTCTCCATTCACTACTCTTGGCTCCCGGGGGAGTTCTTGACTGGGCAAACCATCTCTACCTCTAGCATAACGTTTTGCTGGGGAGAAATGAACCTTCCTAGTCTGGAAGGATAATGGCCTACCCCTGGACAGGCTTGGTCATCTATACTTGTACTCTGACATGGTTGTCTTCTGTCGGCTGCTCCACAGGCTGTAAAGCCTTTGAGAAGCTCAGTATCACACAGTCTGGCTTTCTATTGACTTTTTTCTTAGGAACTGCAGCTCAGCACACACCTTGCCACATTTGTCTTTGAGTAACCCAGACAGACCTTCCTGCTTTACATTTTTCTTATTTCCTCTAGTTGGTTCTTTTACTTTATGGACACTTCTCACATGCTGTTCTAAGTAGACAGCTGCCAGAGGCTTTTCTACTTTATAAAGATCGTGTCCCACCAAAGGACTGAATAAAGCTGTTAAAGCTCCCCACTATTCCTGAGGTCCCTGCTGGGTCAGCCTTTTCTCTACTGTGAACAGTTCTCTCTGGCCCAGCGAACCGGGATTCAAACACAGCTTCCCTTATTCCCAGTTCTCTCAATGGTGTCTGCCCTTCCTCTGTGGTCCTCCAAGCACTGATATTTATGGGAACTTCAGACAGAGATAACCACATGTTCCTAGTGGCTTTGATAAGCCAATCCATGAGGACTGATTTTCTTCATACTGTCACAGGTTATACAGCATTTTCCTTAAGAAGGGCTGAGAAGTTACATTACTTTTCTGCCTTTGATAGCAGTTAGACTAATCCCACCCATTCCCATGTCTCATAACCTCATAATCCAGCCTGAGACAGGCTCTTTAGTTGCTTGTTTTAAAAATCTTCCCTAATTCCTATTGCACAAGTTCTGTTTGGTGTTATAATAAAACCTGGAGCCATATATTGGGGAAAAGCTGAAATATCAGAGAGATGGAACAAACCACAGCCAGTTCTTACCCAGCCAACTCCTCAGGCCAAATGGGGTAGACAGGTCCCATCTCCAGACTGACTGGACTCATAGGCAAAAGGGGGGAACTTCTGTCTTCAGTCTTATATTTCTTTCCCCACCCAGCTATTTTACTTCCTTGTTCAACATTACTTGAGCTAGGATTAAAGGTGGCTCTGTTTGGCTTTGAATTTAAAGAGCTTCAGAAGGTCTCTGTCTCCCAAGTGCTGGGATCAAAAGTGTGAGTTACCACTCCCTGTCCTGATATTTCAGACTATTTTTATTGAATATACCACCACAAATTCCAGCAGTTCAAATGTTTAATATTTCCTGATCACATTAATTTTTTTGCACTGGACTGTGTTAGTGCCCCCATCTGCACACTGGATTACAGATTATCTCTTTCCTATTAAAGGTTGGACTTGAAGGTTATCTTTTATCTCTTACCATGTTCTCTCCTTCCTTCTCACTCTTTGAATCTTCCCATAGATTGCAAATTCTTGGGTCCAAGGAAGGGCTTTTGAGCACAGATGCAACTTGTACTCAGTTTTTCTTCTGGCTCCTAAGCCTTACGAATCAGCAAGCTAGCACCTCTATCTCATCCTCTCCTTTATCTAATTTACTTGTCAAAGGAGAGGCTAACACAGGGTGCTAGCCACATCTCCCTTTCTTGTTGCAATTGTTCCTTTATGCAAGCAACTTCTGTTTGTCTGCCATCTTTGTCTCAAATGAATTTCTAACTACACACAACAAAGGCCAGGCAACCCCAGCTGCTTTTTGAAGATCTTGACTCTTGCATTAATTTCAAGGATTGTAAAATTTCCTCTAAATTTTTAATTGTTTTTAGGGCAACTTCATATTCATATGATAGACCCCACTTATCAAGTAGGCATGCTATCCCATACCACATAAATAGGACCGCCAACCTGGGATTCCTTCCACAGACACTCTTAAATCCTGAAGGCTCAGCCTTAATTGCTTATCTCATTACCTATATAACAAGAACTTTGCCTCAGTACCTTTATCATCTCAGCATGCCCGGGAAGAAACACCTTGTCCTGAGTGTGTGCAAACTGATCCAAATGTATACAAATAATACATATGTGATACAAAGAATACAAAAAATATTGTAAATAGTTGAGAGTTTTATTTTTTCTGTTGCTCTAGGACAGTCATATATAACATTTATTATTTCTTAATTTATATGTAAGAATTTTAGTGTACCCAACTGGATGTATAATTTTTTCCCAGAATATGAGTGTGTGTTTTGTTTTGTTTTTGTTGAGACAATATCTCATATAGTTTGGGCTATATACTTTATATGTGGCCAAGGATGACCCTTGAACTTCTGCTTCTAGCTCCCAAGTGCTCAGGTTACAGATATTTGCGCTATCATGTCTGACATTCAGTAATTACACACACACACACACACACACACACACACACACACACACACATTTTTTCAAGACAGAGTTTCTCTGTGTAGCCCTAGATGTCCTAGAATTCACTCTGTAGACCAGACTGACCTCGAACTCAGAGATTCACCTGTCTGTGTCTCCTGAGTGTTAGGATTAAAGGTATGAGCCACCACCTCCCGGTCAGTAACCATGCTTTTAAGTGGCTGATTTTGTTTTCTTTCAGGAATGCGCTTGGCTCTGGCTGATGCTGGTGACACTGTTGAAGATGCCAATTTTGTGGAAACCATGGCAGACGCAGGTATTCTTCGTTTGTACACATGGGTAGAGTGGGTCAAAGAAATGCTCACCAACTGTGACAGCCTCAGAAGTGGACCTGCCAGCTCATTCAATGATCGTGTGTTTGCCAGGTAATCCTGGGCCAGCGCCATGCCATAGGAGTAACTGAATCCTTTTGGTTTTCAGGGTGTTTCTCTTTTTAAAAAAAGATTATTATTATTTTTATGTACAGTATTCTGCTTGCACATATGCCTGCAGGCCAGAAGAGGGCACCAGATCTCATTACAGATGGTTGTGAGCCACCATGTGGTTGCTAGAAATTGAACTCAGGACCTCTGGAAGAATTGCCAACTTCTGAGCCATCTGTCCAGCCCTCTCCTATTTTCTTTTTGAATATAGCAATAACTGCTATTTGTTGAGCGCCTCTCTGTGCTAGATACTTTTATCTGACTCTAGCCTCAAAGCAACCTTGTGTGCTACTAACAACAGTATAGCTGGCTCAGCTTTGGAGATGAAGAAATTGAGACTTAGCAGTTATTTCATTAAATGCCTTGATGTAGTTAGTAATAGGAAACTTGGAATATAAATTTGTCTTTATCTCCAAAACCTCTGTATAACATTTCTCGGACTGTCTCCCTTTACAGTAGCATTAAAATTGTGATAGGAAAAACAGGTTAAGAGAAAACCAGAAATACCTTAAAAAAACCTTTGAAGACATTTGTTGGCCTCGTGTTTGGAGCAGTGAGTAAAACTACCAAGATAGTAAGGCTGTCTGAGAGGACGGAGCACCTGCTAACTGGGAACTCAGTAGTGAGTAGTTGTAAGGAGGATTTTGGAGATGTGGAAATTCTAGGGTTCTTGAAAAAAATAGACAGTAGTCAGGCAGGGAAAGGAGAAAATGCATATAATCCCTGGGAAGGGTATGTAGGTCAGAGCCAAGACATGAAAGAGATCAGGGCCAGCTCAGGTCACATTAAATCTGGGCTGGTAAGAAATGTGTTTCCTAATAGCTGGTATCTATTACTCAATATCTGTAAATTCTGGCTGCCACCTTAGGTGATTTTCATAATGTGTTTTAAGGATCATTAACAATTATTTCAATGAGTAAGTATTTGGGGAAACAGGGTCTCACACTACCCTAGGCTGGCCTTGAACTTATTACAGTCTTTCCTTAACCTCCCAAGTACCTGGATCACAGGCCACCATGCCCAGCACCACCAAAAAACTTATTAAAGAACAAAATACTGTTAAGTGTGCTATTGTAAATAGGAGCCCTGTGTAGTGAAGGCTGGCATTGCATACAAGTGGGCAGACAAGTAGACTGTACAGTTTTAAAGAGGACAAAGTAGTTTTTATATTGGGTATTGCTTTTTAAAACCAAAAATTTTAAAAGTGTGTGTGTGTGTGTATGTGTCTGTGTGTCTGTGTGTTTGTAAAAACAGTCTCAGGCATTCCACCTTCTGTACACCAGACTAGCTGGACTGGACTGGGGGCTTGCTGGGATTCTCCTGCTCAGCCTCTCAGCTCACATTGGTGTGCTGTTATTACAGACAGGCCCTATGTCATCTGGCTGAGCTCAGTCCTCATGCTTGCTCGGCAGCCACTTCACTCACTGAGCCATCCCACCCACTTCCCCCCCTCCCCGTATGGAGCAGTTTGTAATGTTTTGGTGTCATACTCATTTTGCTGGTTATTTATATATAGTATACATATATACATATAAATAATATAATATATAAATAATACATAAGCATAAGTCTATGTCATAAGTATATGAAATGTCAATATAAGTATACAATAATATTTTAAAATACATGAAATATATAGTTGCCTTTAAACTGAATAGATTTTCTTTCCCTATTCAATAGTGAAATGAATGCAGGAATTATAAAAACAGATCAAAACTATGAAAAGATGATGTTTAAAGAAGCTTTGAAAACAGGTTTTTTTGAGTTTCAGGTATGTGTTATTTTGATATCTAAAACATGTCAGCATTAATACAGTGTATTTACTCCTGTTTCTTTTTGCTATGAAATAATTGCATGTCTAAAGTACAAACTGAAAATTTTTTCAATGATTTTCTCAGATTTCTGAAAAATTGATTTTTAAAGTAGTTTTCTTTGACATCGCGCCTGTGGTATGTACTGACTATAGAGAATCCTGCTCTTGTTTTACCCAGGAGCAGTAAGAAGACGTGCTCCTGCCCCCACTTAGGGGTGCACCACTGTGTCCTGTTGCACAACAGCATTTAAACTGATAAATTCAAAGGCAGAAATGTAGTTAATTGCCATAAATATGAAAGCAAATGCTTTCTGAGTTTTTCCACAAGGTGTCAGTATTTTCCCAAGTTTGGCATTCCAAGGGCCACATGTAGCTTTACTCAGTTTTGTAAAATGTCACATTGGGAGTTATGTAACTTGGTGTTCAGATGTGGTTAAATAAGGCCAAGTGCTCAGCCTAGAGATCTTGCATTCATAGTCTTTATGTTAATGTTGCTCTGGGCACTGCTCAAAGCCTGTCTTCAGAAAACAGCTCAGAGATCTAGCTTTACAGCTCACGGTCATAAACATGCCTTAAAATGCCTTTTAAAAAAAACTGAACACAGTGGGTTCAGGCCTGTAATCCCAGACTTGGGAGACTAAGGCAAGAGGATTCCATGAGTTTGATCCTTGGCTTGGATCAAAGCGTATTATAAAAATAGAGACAGAGCAGGCTTAGGATATATAGCAAAACCCTGTCTCAGAAACCCAAACCAGGTGGACAAACAAATAAAATTCTAAGACTTGTTTTTGTTCTTTATTTTTCTTGCAGTCAAGAAAATTGAAACAATTTTCTGGTTTATTTTAAACCTAGGGCCTTGCATGTGCTAGGCATACGCTTTTGCTATTCAGCTACATTCCCAGCCTTCTTTCTTGAATATTATTAGTATAAAGATGTAATGTTCTCTGGATAAAAGATTGTTTTTATACTATAGAATTTTAAAAATAAAGTGAACCTTTTATAATAACTTACCATGGAATTTTTAAAAGACTAACACTTGATGCATTAATACTAAGAAACTGGATATTTTATTTTAAGGAAGATGAGGAAAATGATAAATCATTTGAAATTTTGTATAGGCTGCCAAAGATAAATACCGTGAACTGGCCACAGAAGGGATGCACAGAGAGCTTGTGTTCCGGTTTATTGAAGTTCAGACAATCCTTCTTGCTCCATTCTGTCCTCATTTGTGCGAGCACATCTGGTCACTACTGGGAAAGGTATGTACATCATTGGGTTTTAAATGTCATGGGTAATGTAGTTTGACCTTAGTAAATAAGTGTTGTGATAATATTACTCATGAGAAATTCAGGAATAATATTAGATTCATCATCATAATTCTAACATGTTGAAAAAACCATACAAGACAGATCATATATGTGTATTTGTACATACACATGTATATGTGTTAAAGATGTCATCATGTGCATGTTGTCTATTTAATTTCCATCTGTGTTTGAGTATGTTCAGATGTATATTTGAATGCATATGTAATGTTCTTCCAGTGGTTAAAAGGTAGAAATATTTTAGAGAGCTATAAATATAGATATTGGGTATACTTACATAAATATTCTTGTTTTATATACTTCTGGCATATCTAGATAGGGCTGCATGTCAAAGATGCTATGTCACATTCATAGTGTGAAGATAAATTTAGTTCTCTCTCCTAGGCTTGCAGATCAGTAGATTGGCCTGTTTCATGTTTTTCTCCAGCTTCCTTAGGCAAATGCTAAAACCGTTTTTCAGTCTATGAGCACATGTGAAGCTGTGCTAGTGATCTATATGCTGAATAGCCATACTTTGAATGTTGAATGTGTTAATAGGATAAAAACTGAGAGCATGCATAATTTATATAATAATGATTAAATTTAGGCAAATTAGCATTACATAATTTTCTTTGAAAGTGAGCATATGTGTGTGGGTATTAATATGCTTGTACAAATGGATGCTAATTAAGAATGTAGAGTCAGACTTCACAGCTTGAATTCCAGGGAACATTAGATCAGGGACTTAGAAGTATGCTGTGTGTAGTCAGGTTTGAACTTGAGGCACACGATCACAGATGGTAGCCATGGTGTAAAACTGTAAGCAAGGCCTGGAAAGCAAGTGTTGAATCTCACCCAATCTTTTTTTTTTCTTTTTTTTTTTTAAAAAAGCCTGATTCAATTATGAATGCATCATGGCCTGTGGCAGGTCCTGTGGATGAAGCCTTGATCCGTTCTTCACAGTATCTCATGGAAGTAGCACATGACCTTAGATTACGGCTCAAGAATTATATGATCCCAGCTAAAGGGAAGGTGAAACACTCTTTGAACAGTTTTATTTATTTATTTAATGTACATTAGTGTTTTTGTTTGGATGTATGTCTGGATTTCTGAAACTAGAGTTACAGACAGTTCTGAGCTACCAAGTGGGTTCTGGGAATTGAACCCAAGTTGTCTGGAAGAGCAGCTAGTACTCCCAACTGCTGAGCCATATTGCTAGCTCAGCTTTTTTTTTTTTTTTTTTTTTTTTGAGATTTTATTTATTTATTATGTATACATTATACAGAAGAGGGCACCAGATGTCGTTATAGATGGTTGTGAGCCGCCACGTGGTTGCTGGGAATTGAACTCAGAACTTCTAAAAGAACAGTCAGTGCTCTTAACCTCTGAGCCATCTCTCCAGCCCCCACTAGCTCAGGTTTTTAAAAAGAGCATTCCTTATGATATGTGGTCAGGTAACAAACTAGTGAAAACTAAGTGATTAAAATGGGTGGTGCTATGTGTTCTGTGGATACAACTCTGAAGCATATATGTTCTAACTTAAAGATCTGAAGCATGTATGTTCTGTTAAAGGTCTGGAGCATGTATGTTCTGACTGTTAAGGGTGGTGGTCTAGGTGCCAAGTGTTCTCATCTTTGGTTTACACAAGGACTCATATTTTTCTTATTTTCTCCTATGCAGAAGACCGACAAGCAACCACCACAGAAGCCCTCACACTGCACCATCTATGTGGCAAAAAACTACCCTCTCTGGCAGCACATCACCCTCTCAGTCCTACGAAACCACTTTGAGGTGATATTGATTACCCTCAGTACTGTTGTGGGAGAATTGTTCATACAGTCAGTCTGCTGTGCCAGTAAAGCCACCTTGAATCAAGGATGGAGTCAGTGATTGGCTGACCCTGCTGTCTACTCCCCCTCCCCTATCCAAAAGCCCCAAATCCCCCTCTGTCCCATCTCTCTTCCTGTACCTCTCTATCTGCATCCTCAGTCATCTCTATGGTCAGCCAATCACTTACAGAGGTCTGCGTGCCCTTGCCTCCTGAGTGTTGGGATTAAAGGTGTGCCACTACTCTTGGCCCTAACTTTTCTTTTTTTAAGTGTTTATCTGTATGATTATAGTGTGTATATGTATATTATTTTAAGTATATGTTACCTGTATGTCTATGTACCATATATATGCCTGTACTTATATATGATAACTATTTTGTTTTTTTTTTTTTTTTTGAGTAGATAGAAATGATACTATTCTTAGTATCAGAAACTAGGGAATTTCCCCCTCCCCACATTCAAAAGCAATCATATTTCAGGGCTAGAGAGATGGCTCTGGCCAAGGACCTGAGTTTGGTTCTCAGCCCCTATGTCAGGCAGATCACAACTGCCTGTAACTCTTAACGCCACAGGATTTGATGCCTCTCACCCCACCCCCACACACACTCAACACTTTAATTATGGGAAAAATTTCTCCCAAAGTAGTCATATATACTACTTTTGTATAAGGAATATATTGCTTTCCATTTTAACATGACCAATTAAATGATAAGATCTTTGAACTTGAGGAGATCTTTATAAGACTACATCAGTCTTTTACCAGGAGGAGCTGCTTTTATTAAGAACAGTAACTATTCAGGGTACTGCACTTGTGTTTCCCATTCGGATGATAAGCATGCTTCTTCTATTCAGAAAGGAAGGCATTTCTGCATTAGCCACTGAAATTGCACTTCATGATGCTGGACTGAACAGCCCTTTCAAACAGCCCCTTTCTATATCTGGCACAGTTCCTGCAGCATATCTGGTCTCATATTATCTTTTAAATATTTCTTTTTGTACTTCTGCCCCTGTTTTTTAGGCCAACGGTGGAAAATTGCCTGATAACAAAGTCATTGCTTGTGAATTAGGCAATTTGCCAGAATTGAAGAAATACATGAAGAAAGTTATGCCATTTGTTGCCATGATTAAGGTGAGCGAGTATGGACCTTGTGTTGGTTTTGTTCATGAAAAGAGACACACACACACACACACACACACACACACACACACACTCACACTACCAAAGCCACACGAGAGTTTATTTAAGAGAGTTCCCAGGCGGGTACAGGAGCAGAGAAGCAGGAGAGGAGGAGAGACAGACTGCTACATGGCCTCTCTTTTTAAGGGGGGTGCATGGGTTTATGAAGCCACGCCCAGGGGTGTGCCTCTGTACAAGATGTCCTGCGGGAGACATGTTGGCTTCACCACGTGGAGTGCCAGGAATCCTTACACCTTGGACGGCTGTGACCGCTTGAGAAATGGTTAGCTAGGACAGAAGAGGGAAAGGAAAAAGTCTTTACAATCGTCCCCAGGAACATGCTAAAACAGCACTTTTCAGTCAGTGGTCGTGAGACATGAACAGTCAGATTTTTAACTTACCTGCACAGTTGCTGAATATATGAGAATATGTATTCCAGAAGAAAATCAGACTTAGAGTTACTGCACTTACTCCCAGACCCTTCCTTTCCCTCTTCCCAATTTTGTGGAAGAAGTATGTTCTTTGGCTTATGTTAGAGTGTTGTAAGTGGATCCTTTAGCTGGTATCCCATTTCTACATTTCTGAGGGCTAGCTGAGCACGAACAATGCCTAGATTTGTGTTCCTGGATGTAACAGTGACTGTTGATGTTTGGGTTAGGGTTAGGGTTAGTTCTTTGTTATCTGAGAGTTGAGTTCTTTAGGATCTCAGTATCAGATTTTTTTAATTAATTAATTTTTTGATACAGGTTCTCACTATGTAGTCCTGGCTAGCCTGGACCTACATGTAGATCCGACTGGCCTCAATCTCACAGAGTTCTCTGCCTGCTCCTGCCTCTTTCTTTTATTTCTTTTTGGTCTGTAACAGGGTTTATCTGTTTAGTCCTTGCTGTCTTGGAACTTGTTTTTTAGACTAGGCTGGCCTCAAACTAAGAGATCCTCCTGCCTTTGCCTCCTATATGCTGAGATTAAAGACGTCTGTCACCACCCTCAGCAGTAATATATTCTTAAATAATATTCTTGATTTGCCAAGAGAAAAAAAAATCAGTGGTTTTGTAAATGTTCAAAATGATTGATGAATCTGAGAATAAGGGACTAGCTTTCTTTGGCTGGATATGTGGCACATGTGGTAGAGAACTTGCTTACTGTGTCCAGAGCTCTGGGTGTGATCTCCAGCACACGTTAAACCAGATGTGGGGGTACACACCTGTAGTTCCAGTCCTTGGAAGCTGGAGGCAGGGGAATTAGAATTTCAAGGACTCTTCAGCTACATATTCAATTGAAAACCAATCTGGGATACCTGAGAGCCTGTTTCTAAAGAAATTGCCTTTCTAGTACTTTTATGGGAAACGGAAACAACATAGGTGATGTCTTAGTTCATTTTCTGCTGCTATAACAGAATACCACAGACGGACAGTTTTCTTTCTCTTTTTGTGATATTGACAATTAAATATAGTACTTTGCACATGTTAGGCAAGTATCCTACCACTGATTCCCCTAGCCAAGGTTGGATAATTTGTATAAGCAGTAGGCATTTCTTTCGCTTGTTGTTCTGAAGATGGGGAAGCTAAGAGCAGCGTTGGCACCTGCCTGATTGCCTTTGTGCTGTGTCACCATGGGAGAAGGACAGGTGAGCAGCACCCACAGTACACACGGATCAGTAATTTAACTGACACTCTTATACAAAGACACTGCAGATGGGCTGCAGATGGTAACCTAGAGCAGTAGACAGTGTGGGGCCACCTTCCCAGGAACGTGACCTATTGTGTTACACAGCTGTAGTTGTACTTATGAAGTAGGACCACTAACATTATGTTTTGAGTAGCAAATATTTAATGTTGAAGAAAATTAAAGCTAAGAGATTGTTTTCTGACTATCACAAGATTATCTGAATACTTATATAGTACAACAGTTTCAGTTTTTCTTTAAGCTTTGCAGGAATATCTTTGAGACTTTTAATATTTATCTTGGAAAATTAAAAAAATATTAGCTGAGGAGATTTTTTTATGAATTTTCTTGATTTTTTTTTTTTTTTTTGGTTTGTACAGTAAATCATCTAAATACACAGTTCTAAAACATTTACTTTCAGTGCCTGAAAATCCCCACGCCTTCCATGTTTCCAGTACTTCCTTAAATTTCATCTTAGTTTAAATGGCAATTATTTTGAGAAGGTAATTTCATTAATAAGCAAACATAGATAAGGGAAACCCAGGAGTTAGAGGCCTTTTCTTTACCTGCTGAAATGCAAAGATTTTATCAGTTGAGAGAATAATTGATTACTTAGGAAAAATAGATTAATTTAAACATGCTTTTAATATGATTTTTGTTTTTCAAAACTATTTGGCTATTAGGAAAACATGGAGAAGAAAGGGCCTCGAGTCTTGGATTTACAGTTGGAATTTGATGAGCAGGCGGTACTTATGGAGAATATAACTTACCTAACCAATTCTCTTGAGGTAAGAGAACCAGGAATTGTATAGCTAATCACTGTGGCTTCCTGTTAAAGAACTACACTCCAGCTCTATAGCCTGTTAGGATACTTTTCTTTCTTTCTTTCTTTTTTTTTATTAAATTTTTTTTTTAAAACTTTATTTATTTACTTATTTATTTGCCTTGGTGTTTGCCTGGAACTGGAACTACGGACAGTTGTTAGCTGCCATGTGGGTGCTGGGAATCGAACCCGTGTCCTCTGGTAGAGCAGACGGTGCTCTTAACCACTGAGCCATCTCTCCAGCCCCTAGGATACTTTTCATAAACTTCATCTTCAGTCTTTAGAACTTTTACTAGATGTACAATTAATAAATGTTTTTCAGATGAAAGCAAATGAGTGGATATAAAAGTTGCAGGAAGGAAATATCTGTCACTTTATTTATCAGTTATTTTATACATACATAAAACATGGGCTGTATGTGCACTGGATTCTCCGTAAAATTCTAAGTACACACGAGAAAACACACACACACACACACACACACACACACACACACACACACACACACGAACGCACGCACGCACATCCCAAGCCCCAAACCAGAGTGACACTTTGTAGCTAAATGCTTTTTGGAATGTGGCATACATAATAAGAAGGCTTTAATTGTCCCAATTTCAGACCTCAGAGTTACAGAATTAACTTAATTATAATCTGTGGTCCTGGTACATTTTCAGTCACAACTTATACAGAATCTAAAAATGCTTTCCCTTAGCTGAGGAAAAAGGAAAACTAATTTGCTGTAGAATACTGTTAGAAGGCCCAGAATGTGGTCCTAATGATAATGAAGACACTAAAATTCATGCAGGTTTAGAGTGCCTGAGCCTGTTTGCTGAACACAGAGCTGAAGACAGGAGAATTTGTTTTACTCATTATCACTGTGCATTTTTGCTTTTGATTGAACCCAGAGCCTTGTGCTTGCTAAACCTATTGTCTGTGAAGTCAAAGGTTAGTAGACATCTGTTTTGTGTATATTTCTAAATGCTCATATATATACATTTTTATAGGTCAGAAACTCCTTTTGTCTTTTCACATGGACAGCAGATACACACCTCAGGGTCATCTGTTTGGGAATCTGTAGTATGTTATGTCACTGAACTATTCTTCTGCTTATGTAAACTTTGGACCTTCTGTTGTTTAGGTGGAAGGCTTTTATGCCACTTTTCCTCTTTTTTTTTTTTTTTTTTTTTTTTAATGTGGTTAGATGCCAGGTTTCAATATAGAAAGTGACACACATGACTATGTAAAAAACAATGCCACAAAAGAGCTAAGATGAGTGTTGATAACAGGTTGTACATTTCATCTAACGTTTATAAGGAAAGCAGTAAAATTGTACAGATCCTTTCAGATTAAGTGGAGAGACCAGTTTGCTCATAATGATGTGAGGTGGTGATTAACTCCAGTCATATTAAGTGCTAGTGACTTTTGTTTCCTTATCTGTTTAGCTAGAGCACATGGAAGTCAAGTTTGCCTCTGAAGCAGAAGACAAAGTCAGGGAAGACTGCTGTCCTGGGAAGCCGCTTAATGTTTTCAGAACAGAAGTAAGTTCAAGAAGCTGTATTGATACATTGTCTCTTAGGCCTAGACTGGAGCAGACACCCGTCATTATGGGTGAAGGAATTGAATGTGAAGGGTTAGAAATGGGGCTGGACTTTGTTCTGCCTTGTGCCATACTGTTTATGCCTTATGCTGTGTTATTTGTTACGTCTGGTTTTCAAAAGCAAAGTAAGATGTTTTAGGGTTTTTGTTTTTGTTGTTGTTTTTTGAGACAGACTTTCTTTCGGTAGCCATCGCTGTCCTTGAATTTACTCTGTAGTCCAGGCTAGCCTCAAGCTCACAGAGATCTGCCTGCCTCTGCCTCCCAAGTTCTGGAATTAAAGGCATGTGTCACCACTGCCCAGCTTTGAACCTGATTTTTATTGAAAGGAAAACGAAAAAATAAAAAAAACCCAGCTATGGGTAAGACTTTTGAACAGTGACAGAAGTTTCAGGTGTCCTATTCTATTTAACTGGAAACCAGGTAGGCTCATCATTTTAATTAATACTGGAATTGCCTCCCGTCTCTTATTTTTTCATTATTGGTAGAAGTATAAAAATTTTACAGATCCTATATAGCCTCCAGGAATCTATTCAGATTTGGACTACAATTATGACTCCATAGATTATCTTAATAGAGGACTTAATATGTTGTTACTATGATCATATTTAATTGAAAACAGGTCTATTTTGAAAGAGGAAGGTAATCACATTTATGGAGGCCTTCTGAGTTTATTTTGTGATAAACTCATTGTCTCATGTTGTGGCTTGTAGAAGTGTAGTCATTTAGGGTGCAGAAATAAATAAATGAAGTAATGTCCTTTATACATCTGTAATAGTCCTTTTGGGGATATGGAAGTCATGTCTATAAC
Source organism: Sigmodon hispidus (assembly GCA_004025045.1). Taxonomy (NCBI): domain Eukaryota; kingdom Metazoa; phylum Chordata; class Mammalia; order Rodentia; family Cricetidae; genus Sigmodon; species Sigmodon hispidus. Next base: position 50,159 of record PVIH01011991.1, read on the forward strand.
ATGCTTCCTCCAGCGCCTGACCTGTAGTAGAGAAGCTGAATAAATGATGGTAGTTGCGCAAGAAAGAATACCAGTATTGTTAAGAGTTTGTCACCAGTGTTGATACACACAGTTGTAATCTGTTTTACCAAAGTCATCTATGCCTAAATATGAACCTACACAGTTTTTCTTTCATGTGTCTTGGCCATGATTTCATGCAGAATTAGAAATGTCTTTAGTGGGTATTGAAAATACAGTAGAGATTGCCCTTATTTTTGGCAGTATTCAAGCTTGATGTATCATAACTTTTCCTCTCCTAGCCTGGTGTGTCAGTCTCTCTGGTCAACCCCCAGCCGTCCAATGGCCACTTCTCAACCAAAATCGATGTCAGGCAAGGAGACAGCTGTGATTCAATAATCAGACGCTTAATGAAAATGGACCGAGGAATCAAAGGTAAAATAGTTTCCTAATGACTTGTGAGTAGAAGGGACAGAGAGCTCTCCCCACAGCCGTGTAGCACCATGGGAAGAGGTCAGGGCCCAAACTGGAAACCTAGATTATTTTGGTCTTGTTTGGGGTTATGTCACTTAAGCATCAAGCCGGTTCTCTTTCAGTGTCATGAATACTCTGGAATAGATGTTTTTTCAGTGTCTTGTTTGGTTCTAAAATTACAGTAAGTGATTTATGTCTCTTAGAGGTAATTCAAAATTAGAAACATGTACTCTTAGTTAGTATTCTAGACTAAGTTGTCCACTGGGTCTCTTCCTAGGGAAAGAGGAGAAACAGAATGAGTTTTTGAGTGGCTTCCTTGTATTAGTTTTTCAATATTTTTACACATTTTGATGTTGTTATGATTATCATTTCCCTTATATAGACAGTGAAATGGAAATTCACAAAGATTAAGTAATTTGCAGAGTTTGTTCAGCTGGAAAATCTCAAGCCTGAAATTCAAGCTGTTGGACTCCGAAGCTTTTATTTTTTTTTTTTCTTTTAAACTGTGTTTCTCTAGACAAAATATGTAAATAGTCCCAATTTCTAATCTAGATTAAGAATATATGTTCTGTGATTATATTCAATATAAACAGCCTCTCTCCTCCCCTGTAGGTCTTACTATGCAGCCCTGGCTGGCCTGAAACTTTTCTATGTAGACCAGGTTTCTTGACACTCAGAGATACCTGTCTGCTTCCGCCTCCTGAGTGCTGTGGTTTCCCTTTTCAGTATCCAGTATATTAGTTAGTTTTCTTGTTGCTATGAGAAAATACCCGACAGTTAGCAACCTAAGAGTGGAAAGGTTGATTCTGACCCCCCATTTTGAGGGTGTAGTACATGGTGACAAAGGTCTGGCATTGAGGCTGGCCCTTGGATGTTGAGGCACTGGTCACAGTCCATTTGCTGTCAGGAAGTGGGCAGTGTCCTGATGCTCAGCTTTCTCTCCCACTGAGTCAGTCTGGGACCCGACTCCACGGGCTCTTGCCACCCACATTCAGAGTAGGTCTTCTTTCCCCAATTAAACCTCTATGGAAATGCCCTTGTCCAGCTCTGTGCTTCCTTAATTCTTAATGCAGTCAGGTTGGTAGATTAACCATCACTCTAGCCAGGTCCTTGAGGGAACATGAGAGGCAAGTTAGTCTGTCTCTAGTACTTTTCTTGAGGTTTATAAAGACTGACTAATGTTGATGTTCACTATATAGACAAGATCTATCGCTCTCCTCCTTTGTGTGTGTGTGTGTGTGTGTGTGTGTGTGTGTGTGTGTGTGTTTTCAGACAGGCTGTTACCATGAAGCCCTAGGTGACTTGAAACTCACTCTGTAGACCAGGCTGGCTTGGACCTTGTGGCACTTCTGCTTCTGCCTCCTAACTGCTGGAATTACAGGTGCGTGCCCCCAGGATGGTCTTCTCATTTAATTTTATATATTTATTTCTTTACAGTGCTGGATTTTGAATCCAGGTTCTTGTACATGCTAGGCAAGGGATCTCCCATTAAGTTTTATCTCATTTTTAATGGCTCTTACTTATTATGTATGTGTATATGCACATACATGTAGGTCAAAGGACAGCTTGTCAGACTTCAGTCATCAGGCCTATATCTTGCTGTCCTCGTTTCTTTTGATAGTAATTGAAAATGCATTAGTTTGGATTTGGTGTCACATACCATCCCCCCAGCATTTGGGAGGCCGACAGAATGATCAGAAGCTTAAGGCGAGTCTGGACCTCAACCGGAAGTGATCCTGTCTCAGAAAAAAGAACCGGACTACTTTCTATCAGTATAAAAAATTACTTACAATTATTGTGTGATCTATTAGGCAGAGCACTTGTTCCACATTTACATGGGTTCTGTGGATCAAGCTCAGGTGGTCAGGCTTGGGCAGCAAGAGTTTTACCCATGATGCCATCTAATCAGCCTAGCATAAAAATGTACTAATGTGTTTATAAATCCCAACAGTAACCTGAATATAGAACTGTATTGTGTGGTCATATTCTATTAAAGTAGAAGACTTGAATTCATTTTCACATATATTCTGTTTCTGCTCGGGTTGTTTCTTGTCTTTTGGATGTCTGTTGAGAGTCTGCCATGTGTGTGTATAGGAACAATTGTTTATCCTGGGGTTTGAGTATTTCACAGAGCACTGTTGATTAGGAGCTGTATGTTGGGGACTAAGCTATTGAAACCCTTGTCTGTAACTGAAGGAGAAACTACCAAGTCTGTAAGAAAAGTTAAGATTCAGTCCAAGGCACAGGGGAGGTGAGATCTCCAGCTGTGGTGATTATGGGCACATTTATGGAGAAAATACTGTTTGGATGGACCTTGTGAAAGCCAGAAAAGAATGGGAGGAGGAGGAGAAGAAGGAGGAAATAAGAGATTTTATTATTTATAAAAGGTGTTTTGTAATTATAGCAAAATATAAACATAAAAAGTACCTTTTTTTGTTGTTTTTGTTTTTATGTGAGGCCAGCACTGTAGCTTAGGCTGGTCTTGGGCTGCCAAACCTCTTGAGGGTCATCTACAGGTCATTGAGTGCATTCATATTGTTCAGCCACAGAACTTTTCATATTCCCAACTGGAGCCCTGTGCCTAGTAACCTGTTGCTTCTTCCTGTCTTTCTAGTCCCTCGTGACCATGCTTTATACCACCTCCTATTCTAGGTACTTCTCAGAGGCAGGATCGCTGTTATCTATACTTTATTTTAAAGATTAGTAAGTTTTTGTTTTTTTTTTTTTTAAAAAAAAAAAAAAAAAATTCTCACTCTGTTTTTCAGCCCTGATCTAACTTAAGCAGTTTTCCTGCCTGACTTCTTGAGTAACTGGAGCTACAGGCATGAACCACTTTACCCAGCAGTAGTTTTCCTTTTGTTAAGCTATTTCACTAAATACAATGTCTCCTTATGGGTTGTGTGCAGAGCTAGCTGAGTCTGTAAAGTGCTTGCAGTGCAGACGTGAGGCCTGAGTTTGGATCTCCAGCACCTATATTCAAAACAAACCAAAACCAGGTGCAGTGACATCTGTCTGTAAACCCAAAGCTGAGGAATGTGTGGAAACAGATGCAGTTCAGATGGCCAGACAATCCAACTGAAGCAGCAAGCTCCAGGTTCTTAATAAATAACAAAGTAGAGAGCAACAGAGGAAGACACCCAGCATTGACCTCTGGCCTTTACATGCATGTGTAAATATACCCATGTACATGTGTATTCTACACATACACACACACACACACACACACACACAGTTTTTCAAGATTTATCCATGTTTAGATTTGGCTTTTTTTATTTTATGTGTAGTTGCATATGCCTGAGTGTCTATATGTGCACCATGTGAATGCAGGTATCTATGGAGGCTAGAAAGAGGTGTCAGATCTGTAACTGGAGTTGTGAGCCACCTGTAGCTGGGTACTAGGAGCTGAACATGAATTTCTGTAAGAGCAGCAAGTGTCTTAACCACTGAACCATCTCTCTTGCCCATATAGGCATTGATTATGTTTTCTTGTGAAATAGCATAGAATGGTTGATATGCTTTTAGAACAAATAAGCAGGACTTGAAAATTTAAAAGTATGAATATCTAGGAAGACATGTTGTACCCATATTTGTATTGCTATTGTTCAGTCATAAGCAGATTTTGTAATAGGAAGAACTTGTAGCCCTGAAAGACATTTGAGTGGCTTTTAAAGAAAATAGGTATTTGTGGGGATCTGTGGGTCCTATTACGAGGCTGTGGTATCTTAGAGGATGTATTTCTACATTGAAAATTGTATTGTGAAGAGTTAAATCAGGAATGATAAATGATAGATGCCTCAGTGAACTAAGACACTTGTGGCCAACCTGATGACCTTGGTCCTCATGGTGTTGTGGAAGAAGAGAAACTTAATTCCCCTCTAAATTACACATGTGTGCTATGAGCATGCATGCACACACACTCACAAAATAAATAAATGAAATAAATTTTATGGGGAGGGTTGTTTCTGGACCTGTGTGTAGCCCTGACCACCTTGGAACTCTCTCTAGACCAGGCTGGCCTTGAAATTGGATCCCCATGCCTCTGCCTCCTGAGTGCTGGGACTAAAGGTGTGCACCAGCACCACCTGACAGTTTTTTTAAAGATGTTAAGTCAGCATTCCTATTAAAGGTACTCAGAATACTGACTGGCACTGCTTTTTATTTGTTGTCCTTTCTTGTGGAGCCTCTAGTATAGTTTGTGTCTTTTTACTTATACAAACTGTGAATAATATCATACAATGTTTTACGTTTGGAAAATGGATAGATGCAGTAGTGAAGTTTGAAATTGATATTTGTGTGAGAATCCACAGAAGAGATCTAACCTTGATACTTTCCACAGGCCTTCAGGTTGCTTTGATATGTCTGGGGCCGAGCAATTTGAATATGTAAGATAGAAAAGCAGTTCAGTTCAATAACACACTCCTGTCTGTCTGCTACACTAGCCAGCCAGCAGTCCAATTAGTGCCAATTGTATTGAGGGTGATTATGATCCAGGGCCAGGAGGAACTCCACTCAAACCATCATTTCACTCCACAAAGGCCACTGAGCAACTCTTGATGATAATGACTTTAAATCACTCACACCTATGCCACATATGAATGAATAACTTGGAGGTGAGAGGTTCCATTTCACTTTATTAGTCCCCAGGGACTTTCAATTGCTTTTATCTTTTCTCTAAGTGCCTTAAATCTTGTGTAGTTGCAGACTTAAATTTCAACATTTTCAGTGATGAGAGAGATCTAGAATAAGAACAGATAGGAAGACCACTAAGAAAGCCCCACGAATTTATTGGCAGTAATGAACTACATGGCAAACATCAAAGCAAATGTGTTTTGTCACTTAGAAGGCTGATTGAGCGTTAAGATTTCTTTGAAATAGTTAGAATTAGAATTGGTTGAAATGATGAGGGAAGACTGTTACAGAGCTACAGTGAGTGTATAAAATCTACTGGCAGAACTTGTTACTGCTTTTATAGCAAAATATTTGGTGCCACTGATGCGCAGATGAAATTGCAATAGCTGTTACAGTGAATTGTGTTCACCCAAACAAGATGAAGGCTTGGGGAAGACTCTGCTGCCTCTCTCCTATTTTAGGTTCCAGGGCTTGTGCTTTGCCTTGGAGCAGACGGTGTGTGGTTTCTGCAGAAGCTGTGAACACTCCCAGGCAGGGTTTGCTTTTGTGGCAGATGCAGGTAATTGCTCTGTAAGCCCTGAGAGCTCGTCTCTAAACTTGCAGCCTTTCAGTCTTTGTTTTCCAGAGAGAACAGAATACCTGGAAGACTTGTACTCTGGGTATGGCTGCCAGCTACATTAATGTCTTCTTTGATCTCTTATCCCTTACAAAGCTAAGCGCTGTCCTCCTGAGACACTGTGAGGGAATGTAGCTGACAGACCACCCAGTGATCTGTTCTAGAAAAGCTTGGTTGTAATGCAGGAAATGTCTTTTGAGGAGGGGCAGGTGAAGGGTAACTGGCCACACTATGTTTAGAAAGACAAAGACCTAGGCAAGCATTTGTGTCAGTGTCCTGCCTCCCCAAAATAAAAACAAAATTGTTTGATGTCTCAGAGTTGCTTAAATAAAACTTTAGACCAAAATGTTGAATCATAAATTTACTCATAGGGCAGGTGCTTGTTTGGTTTGTTGTTTGTTTGTTTGTTTGCTTTGGGGATAGGAGCCATAGTACCAGCTTGCACAACAGTAGATGAGATGCAGGTCAGATTAGAGCTCATCTCAAAGTTGCCCTTCCCTCTTCCCCTCCTTTCCTCCTCGATTCTCACCAGCTTGTGCTACAAACACTTTTATTTCTTGAACAAAAGAATAGGTAGGTAGTACTGTTTCGTGAGCATGACTTCTCCACAAATAGCCCCCAAAAGTCCTTTCACCAGCTGTGTGCATTCAGGAGCTCCAAAGGTTTGTTGAGGCATGTAAAGATGATTTAAACCATAGGTTGGCACTTCAAAAAACCCAAAAAATTCCACTATTAACACTTCCTCCCTCTTGGTTTGGTGTTCCGGGTGTGTTACACAGCCGCTCTGATTGTTTGCTTCAGGTGTAAAGCTGGAAGGAGATGAAGCTTACTAAATGCCAGCTTTGCTTCTGAGATGGGATCTTAGGATCCCATGAAAATGCTTGTGTTTGGTTCTGACAACTGGATTGTATGCAGATGCTTATGTTGGTTATTTCTTCTGCTGTAGATCTTTCCAAAGTGAAACTGATGAGGTTTGATGATCCCCTGCTGGGCCCTCGACGAGTTCCAGTCCTTGGGAGGGAGCACAGCGAGAAGACGGTCATTTCTGAAAATGCTGTTTTCCATGTGGACTTAGTGAGCAAGAAAGTTCACCTCACTGAGAATGGGCTCCGCACGGAGATTGGTGACACGATGGTCTATCTGGTTCACTGAGCTCATACAAATTGGAGGTTTAATATGGCTTCTAAGGTACTTCTGCCCTGAGAATCTCAAGCTAGATCGAATTTGACTTCATTTCTTAATGCTGGATTCTATATGTAATCATAACAATTCACCTTTGATTTCTAAATCTAATAAATTTGCATTTTTTTCACCTTTGGGCCTCTCAGAGAAGTGGTTTGTGCTGCGTTATTTATTTATTTTTAACAAATAATTGGTATTTCCTAGGAGTTTTTAATCTTTACATAAAGGTATCAGGCTGCTTCCTTTTTGGTCTGTTTTTTATGTTTCAGATACAGTCTCACTGTAGCCCAGGCTGGCCTTGGGGCTCATGATTCTTTTGACTCCATCTTTGGAATGCTGGGATTATAGGAATGCCCTTGTGCCTTGTTGTTGGTGTTTTTACTGTTTGCGCAGGTTAAGGAGCATCACAGCTCTTTATAATATATCCACTTAAGGAGTTAGCTAAACTGCTTAGATGCTGGGCATTGAGGTGCACTCCTTTAAACCCAGCATTCAGGAGGCAGAGGCAGGTAGATCTCTGAGTTTGAGGACAGCCTGGTCTACATAGCGAGTTCCAGAACAGCCAGGGTACATAGAGAAACCCTGTCTTGAAACAAACAAAAAGAAAGGAAAAGAAAAAGTCAGTAGTGAATGAGCTTATTTTATTACTTTTTTAAAAATTTATTTTTATTTAATTTTTTAATTTTACATACCAACCACAGTTCCCCCTCCCTCCCCTTCTCCTGTTCCTTCCCTTTCCTTCAGCCTATCCCCCACCCCCATCCGCTCCTCAAAGAGAATAAGGCCTCCCTTGGGGAGTTAACAAAGTCTAGCATACCTACTTGGCTGAGGCAGGACCAAGCCCCTCCCCCCTGCATCAAGTCTGAGCAAGGTGTCCCTCTCTAGGGATTGGTTCCAAAAATAAGCCAGTTCATGTGCCAGGAATAAATCCTGGTCCCACTGCCAGGAGCCCCACAAACAGATCAAGTCACACAACTGTCACCCACATCCAGAGGGCCTAGTTTGGTTCCATGCAGGTTCCCCAGCTGTCACTCCAGAGTCTTGAGCTCCCACTGGCTCAGGTCATCTGTCTCTGTGATTTTCCCCATCATGATTTTGTCACCCCCCATCCCCCCCCTCCACCTTCTCTTCGACTGGACTCCAGGAGCTCACTCCAGTGGATCTCTGCATCTGCTACCAACAGATGCTGGATGAAGGTTCTATGATGACAATAAAAGTGGTCACCAATCTGTTACAGGGGAAGACCAGTTTAGGCATTATTGCTTGGAGTTTTAGCTGCTGGGGTCATCCTTGTAGGTTCATGGGAATTTTCCTACCATCACGTTTCTCCCAAACCCCATGATGGCTCCTTCTATCAAGACATCTCTTTCATTCCTTTTCCATTACTTACTTTTATGATGATGGTGTGAGTATGTATGTGGATATGCATGTGTGTGTGCAGAACTAACTTTATCCACATGTTCATGTGCCAGACAGAAGAGGACATTGAGTGTTCTGTTGTGTCATTCTCTAAATGAGACACAGTCTGCCACTGAACCGCAGTTAGACTGGTAGTTATGGAGCCCAAGCAAATTTGTTTTTTCAACTTACGGTTATTGTGTGTATATGTGTAGGGTGTGTGTGTTGGGAGTTATCTGTACCACAGTGCAAACATGGAAATTGGGGACAACTTTGTATATTGGTATTCCCTTCCACCTTTATGTGGGTTCTAGGAATTGAACTCAGAACTCCAGGTATGTCAGAGTCATTATGCCAGCCAGATGCACAGGTTTTTTAAATGTTTGTATGGGAATTTGATTCCTTATACTTACTAATAAATAAGTGCTCTCATCCCCTAGTTCTGGCTTGTGTGTGTCATTGTCCATGTTCAAGGATACAACCAATAGCTTGTAACTTATTTAATTTCTAGTTTTAGTATTTTAAGAGATTTTTTTTTTCTCCTAGATATAAGGAGTTAGAAAAATTTAGTCTAACTAGTTTCAAATATCATACTACTTATAAACTTTATTTTTATTGCAAAGTATTACATTTGTCTGTTATTGCACAAACTCTAGTTAGCATATAGTGAAAACCCATAGCCAGATATTGGGGAAAAGCTGGAATTTCGGAAACAAACCATAGCCACCCAGCCAACTCCTCAGGCCTTTCTTTCTCCAGGAATCCTCCAACCAAATGTGTCTGAGTTCTCAGCCAGAAAAGGGGAGGGAATGTCTTTGGAAAAGCTGAAAAACCCTCTTATTCCACCCAGTTCTCTTTCTTTTTCCACTTCCATTTCTAAAGATAGGATTAAAAGGTGTGGCCTGTCCCTCCCTGACCTGCCTTGATTCTGTGCTTAACTCTGATGTTCCAGATTAATTTTTTAAATATATATCACCACAATCTGTCTTCATGTAATGAAAAGATGTAAGCCATGGACAAGCAGAGGAGAAAAATATTTCCATTTTTGAAGGGTCTATGTGGGAAAAGGCCAGTTTTGGCAGTACCAGGGAACCTGAATGCTAACTGAGGTCAGGTAACTGTTGCTGGGGAGTTAGTGTAGATCTCATATCTGTGGCTGTGGGGCTTTGAAGTCACCTAGCTAGGCTAGATTCCACTCGTGTATCCTCAGCTCCAGTTAAGATGAAAGTAATGGTAAGCCTTGTTGCCTTCCTGTCCACTGGTTGGGTTTCCTGACCTAGGAAAGCTATACATATTCAATGTCTGGCAACAGAAAGCCTTGGCCGGATGCTACTAGTGAGTGAGTGAGGATGCATTTGAGGGTATAGGCTTTGCGTCCTTTGTGTTGGTTCCATGGGGTTACCTTTTAGTTTGTTCTTGTGATAGGGAACCATGGCAACTGTTTGCTTCAGAGCTATTGATGGAAAATCTCCCAAGTTATTGATTTTTATTCTTTAGTTCTTTTTCTTGTGTCTTTTAGAACACTTTTCTTGGTTATAGTCAGTGCAAGTATATTTTTAAATTTCTTTTTGCATATGGTTTCTTGAATTATTATTATGATGATGATGATTATTTGAGATAGGATCTCTATGTATCCCAAGCTGGAACTCAGATCCACCTGCCTCTGCCTCTGCCTCCTCATTATGCTTTTTTTTTTTTTTTTCTTCTTTGAGACAGGATTTTTCTGTGTAACAGCCCTTGCTGTTCTGGCACTCACTCTGTAGACCAGGCTGCCTTCAAACTCACAGAGATCCTTCTGCTTCTGCCTCCCAAGTGCTGGGATTAAAAATAGGCATCACCATGCCCAGCTCTGTATGTGGTTTTAGTCAAACTATTCGTTATTCTTTTATGTCCGGTTTCATGATTTCTTTAAAAAAAAAAAAAAGGGATTTATTCTATTTTTAACTAAGTGTGTTTGTGTGCCTTGAATATGAGTGTATGCACAGGAGTGTGAATGCATTGGCAGTGGAGGCCAGAAGAAGCCTTCATTCCATCGAGCAGGAGTTGAAGGCCACCAGCTCTAGAAATTGAACTTAGATCCTTTGCAAGAAAACCAACTATTCTTAACTGCTGAGATAGCTCTAGTCTGCTTCTTTTTCTTTTTTTAAATAAGTAAAATACACAGATGCAGATGGATCTGTGTGTGCCAGCCTGGTCTACAAAGCAAGTTCCAGGACAGATAGGACTGTTACACAGAGAAACTCTGTCTTGGAGAAAAACAAAACAAAACAAACAAAGACACCCCAAAATAAGTAAAATACATACATGATTTGAAAGTCAAAACTGTATCCATTTACAAAACTCTTATACATTTCCACTTAATAGCTAAATGTTATTTAATTTTTTGGTTATTTTTTTATATTTCTTTTTAAATAAGCAATTAATTTATATTTTAGTTATTTTTTTCTAATACAGTAGGAAATATTTTTCTATAGAATTAGATAAATTTCTATATAATTATATAAAATCATTATTATTAATAATTTTTATACTTTTCTGTTTAAAGTTAACAACAGCCTGAATGTGTTTTTATGAGAATTATTTTTCATACTTCTCTTCCCCTGCCTTAACCAGCCTCTCTTCTTTTCCCACCCTACTACATAAGGCTGTTGTGAAAGTTCATTTGCCTAGTTAGCTCCTGTAAATGGACACTTATACTTATAAGTAATATTCTGTAGAATATATAGAATATATAGGAGTGGGGAGAGAACTAGAGAAGAGGGAGGGGAAACTGCAATTGGGATGTAAAATAAATGAAATTTTTAATAAAAAAAAAGAATACATAGAAGAGGCTGGAGAGGTGCATCATTCAACAACTACCCACACTGCTCTTGCAAAGGACTCAGGTTTGCATCTTGGGCCCCACATGGTGCCTAATAACCCCTTACACCTTGAGTTCCAGGGGATTTGAGGCCCTCTTCTGGTCTTAGGCTCCTCTGTGCACACAGTGCACATATACACACATGTGAAAATAATAAGTCCAAAAAGAAAGGAAACATGGTGAATAACCTTATGCATATGTGGCTAATAGTTTTGAAAGTGTGAATCTCCAGAATGAATTTGTAGAAGGGAGCTAGCTTATAGGCTCCAGGGTATATGTACTTTCGTTAGCAGATACCAGGAAGCAGCAAATCCAAAGGCTCTGAGAGGGTCCCAGAGCTGTCTGTGGAATCTGTGAACAGCAAGGAGACCCCAGGAAACAAGTCTAGAGAGGAAGTGGGTGCTCTGAATCCCACATCCTCATGTGAGCATTGAATTAGAGCACTCACCCCCATGTTCTGCATTCATTTCAGCCTTCAGGTAGACTTTAATGGTTCCTGGAGAACAGAATGTGGTTGGCCACCTGTGTTATCAGGCTGTCCGGTCAAGGTGGGGGGTGTTACAGGCCCTGCAATCAGGAAGACTTCCTAGATGAGGTGTGATATAGAGGACGGGATTGAAGTGGCAGCTGATGGAGAGCAGGGCCTCACTCCCAGCTCTTGAAACTTGTACATAAGAACAAAGGTAGACTCAAGTTTACTTGGGAGATGCTGTACAGGATAGATGTTTATGATTAGGAATGAGAAGGAAGCTGGAAATAAATAATTAAATGAAGTCATCTCATAGGAGCTCTTGGAGTCCAGGGTAAATTTGGGCATTTTAACTTAATAATGGGATGTCACTATATGTTTCTGAAACAATATTTTTATTTTTTTATTTTTGGTTTTTCTTTTTTCTTTTTTTTTAATTATTTATTTATTTGCCTTGAATTGGAACTACAGGCAGTTGTGAGCTGCCATGTGGGTGCTGGGAATTAAACTCAGGTCCTCTGGAAGAATAGTCAGTGCTCTAAACCACTGAGCCATCTCTCCAGCCCCTATTTTTGGTTTTTCAAGACAGGATTTCTCTGTGTAGTCTTGGCTGGCCTTGAACTCAGAGATCCACCTGCCTTTGCCTCCCAAGTGCTAGGATTAAAGCTGTACATCACAGTGCCTGGCTTAATTTGTTAATATTTTTAAATATATCTTGAAAATACATTCCTTTGACACTCTTGAGAATGTATGGATTTAGCACTAATCATTTGTTTACTGTTTTTTTTTTTCTCTACTGTCTTGGACATACCTTCCCACTTATATCAGAATAGTGGTTTTTGACCTTCCTAATGCTGGTGACCCCCCCACCATGAAATTATTTTTGTTGCTACTTCATAACTAATTTTGCTACTGTTGTGAATTATAATGTAAATATCTGATATGCAACTCTGGCAAAAAGGTCATTCAACTCCCAAAGGGGTTTTGACCCACAGGTTGAGAATCATTGTGTTAGATGAATACCCCCCCAAATTTGGAGTATTATAATTAAGTTTCCAATTGTTCACTGATATACTATACATAGAATATAACTAGTAGCAGGTGAAACACACACACACAAGCTAAGGTAGAAGATAACACTTCTAAGGGTCTTACAGAATGTAATAAATGCTGCATTTTCAATTTTCAAGAGGAGGTGGTAATTTGTTCCTCCCATAATTCTTATGATGGTAAATTCATAGTCGTGCTGTTCAGGGCTTTGCCACTAGCCACACTTGAAAAGTAGCTGGACCACATCTTAATGTGCTGTAACTGTACTTTATGTTCCAGAACTTAGAGTCTTTGTATGTAAAATGAATGCAATATATTTCAACAATAATTTTAAAATATTGATAGAAGGGTCTGGAGAGATGGCTCAGTGGTTAAGGGTACTGGCAGCCCTTCTAGAGAACCTGATTCTATTCTCAGTATCCACATTGTAGGTCACAACTGTCTATGACTCTGATCCCAGGGCATGTTCATGATATGCAGACATTCATGCAGACATAGCACCCACAAGACATAAAATTAAAAAAATTGAATGTCCAAATAGTATTATCTCATATGTTAAGTTTAAGTTTGTTTGTTAATTTTTACTGTTGTTTCACTTGACTAATAGAATTTAAAATGCCTCAGAATGTATTTCCATTAGCAACATGTCTAGAGAGTTGTTGAAATTTAGACTAAACATTACTTTGATTGCACCATTTGGAGATAGATTGTCTCAGTTTGTTCAGTTTCTAAACTTGATGAATTCCAGCATTCTCCTTGTTAATGTTACTTTCTGACAACTTCCAGGCTGTTTCAGAGACACCTTCCTGGACAAGTTACTTATGGAACTTTCATTGCAGGCAACTTCCCTTTTTTCCTAAAAACATTCTTACAACTTTTAGTTGTAGGGGGAACAGTAGTTGGTATGTAAAAACAAAACAAAACAAGACAAACTTTTTAAAAATTAATAAAAAAAAGAACTTTCAATTGTAAAGGCACATTTTGGATAAATTTGGCTTTTCCAGGTATGTATGACAAATCTTTTTCCTCTTTATAGTTAGAGATGTATGGTTCAATACTTCTATATGTTGACGATAGTCTGTCCTCATCATTTTTCTTAATTGCAATCTGATCCTTTGAAGACTCTTTTTCTTGATAAATAATCCCAAGGGTAGAGAACCTTTCTGTCCCTGCTTTTGGGTATATTATGAAATTGTTTCATCTTTCGGGATTGGACCACTGGTCCTGATGGTGAAACTACCTTGCTGCATAGTAGGGTAGAAAACTGCAGCTTCTCGGACAACATGATGCTTACTGACACTTAATTAGGTGCACACTTAGTAATAAAAGTGTCTTTTAAAGCAAAAGATTTTCCCATCAAACATAAATTCCTTGTTTAAAATTTTGTGTTTACATTGTATCTCTATCAGTCTCCCTTCAGATTAGAAAAGGTACAGGCCCTTTGTTAGACTTGTGCTCTTCTTTAAAAAGATACAATGTCTATGAGACTGCTATGACCTCAGGTTCCAGAATATCAAGGCAACATTCTTTCAAAAGCACACTTCACTTTGGTTTGAACCTAAGTTTAGAACCAGTCTCCTTGTTGTCCAAGGGAAAGGATAACCAGACAAAAAAGAAGACATTTCTTATTATGAGCTGGCTCGGGCATCAGTTCTCCAGGTACCATGAGGATGTTTCCTTGCTCAGTACACACATGCCACTCTTCTCACACCTGTCATCTGAAGATGAGCATTTAATGTTCAACCTGAGGTAGGAAGTAAGGTGACTTTTCTCCCAGGTTTGGCTGTTAGTTGAAATGTCTAGCTAATCTCTTTGTAGGAGCCAGGAAATGAGCAGTGGCTTGTGGGGACAGTGGGAGTTACCTTAGCCCCATATGTGCTTGGAAAGGAGGCAACTGTGTTTGGCTCATGAAAGAAGGACCGCTTGGGCTGAAGGGAATCTCTCCATTCTTAGTCTAAATGTCCTATCCTGGCCAAGGGAAGCTTTATTTCTAGTGACTGCCTGTGATTTCCACCCTTTTGACACAAACATGTCAGAGATTCACCTTCAATTAAGAATTTGAAGGGGGCTGGAGAGATGGCTCAGAGGTTAAGAGCGCTGACTATTCTTCCAGAGGTCCTGAGTTCAATTCCTAGCAACCACATGGTGGCTCACAACCATCTATAATGATATCTGGTATTCTCTTCTGTACACTGTATACATAATAAATAAATAAATATTTTTTTAAAGAATTTGAAATAAACAAGGAGGCTTGAATGGAAGGTACAATAAATCCTTAGCATTGCCCATTTGATTGGAGAATTAACAGAAACTTCCCAGACTGACATAGTCAATGTGGGGACAGTCAGCATTTGATGGGGAGGGTACCTGGTTTCTTAGGAGAGGGACTTAGAAGAGTAAAACCAGGAGGGAGGGTGTATTTACCAGGGAAACATTGCTCACTAGGAGGATCAGATGAGACCTTGGCTGTTCTCATCCCCCAAAGCTTCCCTCTGCTTTTAGTGAGAAGAGCTACTATCTCTCTTGGTTTTCTCAGGACCATCTTGATTTTAGCACCAAATGCTCTCTATCCTAGTAAAATCTTTATCCTGGAAAGTTGAGATGGTTGGTCATCCTGAGTGTATTTCAAGTTAGTTGGGTAATACATGTATTGGCTTAAAAAAAAAAAAACAAAAAAAAAGAAACAAACAAACAAAAAAAAACAAACAAACAAAAACTAACACCAGTGGCACAGGCACTAAGACCAACAATCAATAAGTGGGATCTCCTGAAGCTGGGAAGCTTCTGCAAAGCCAAGAACACTGTCAATAGGACAAAACGCCAGCCTACAGAATGGGAAAAGATTTTCACTAACCCTACAAGTGACAGAGGACTGATCTCTAAGGTATATAAAGAGCTCAAGAATTTAGAGCCCAAAACCTTGAATAACCCTATCAAAAAATGGGGTTCAGATCTAAAAAGGGAATTCTCAGCAGAGGAACTACAAATGGCTGAAAGGCACCTGAAAAAGTGCTCTTCATCTTTAGCCATCAGAGAAATGCAAATCAAAACAACTTTGAGATACC
>PVIH01011992.1:0-65733 GCA_004025045.1 Sigmodon hispidus
AAAAAAAAAAAAAAAAAAAAAAAAAAAAAAAAAAAAAAAAAAAAAAAAAAAAAAAAAAAAAAAAAAAAAAGAAAAAAAAAAAAAGAAAGAAATAAAGGCAAAGTAATGTTAGTGCAGGAATAGTGGGGCAGGCAGTGAAGCAAAGTAGAGCGCTCTCTGATGTATGTCGGGAATTAATATGTGATCAAAATAGTGAGAGAAGTACTGTTGACTTGGGGATGGTGCTGAGAAAAATGATTTCCATTTGTATCCCTACTTAACTACATGCAGAAGTAAAATCAGGGAGAATAAAGATGATATGAGTAATAAAACTGAATTTTTAACTGAAGAAAACATAAAGGGTAGGACAGGATTTCTTAATTAATTCTTAAGACACTATCCATAAAGAGCAACAAATGAGTTTCTTACATCAAAAATGAAACATTCTTTTTCATTGCAGGCAGTGTGGGCAATGTTAACACATTGTCAAATCTCCCTCCATCATAAACTTCTCACCACAGTGGTCTTTTCTCCCTGTCTCTTAAATATACAAAGCTCCTTCACACGTCTGGATCAATACATGTGTGCATCAAGAGTTCCTTCTTCTGTGTGTTAGCTACCCAGTACACACTCATCCCTTAAATCATGGTGAGAAATTTTCTTCTTCAGAAAGGCCTTTCCTACATGTACACACAAAAAGAGATTAGCCCCCATATGCAGTCATATGATCCTATACATAAGAAACCCCAAAGCTTCCACCAGAAAACCCTAATAGGCAAACACCTTTAGCAAAGTAGCAAAATACAAAATCAGTGGACAAAATTCAGATCACCTGTTCTATTTCAATAATGAACATGCTTTAAAGAGAAACCTAAAAAACAATTCCATTCACAATAGCTCTAAAAATTCCTAGGAATAAACTTTGCTGAGAAAGTAAAATAATCTGCAATAAAATTCACAAAAAAATACTGAGGAAATTTGTTAGATGGAATGTTCATTCATATGCATTGATTGGAAGGATTAATAGAGTGAAGATGGCTGTATTGCCAAAAGAATTCTGCAGGTTCAATGTAATCCTCATCAAAATTCCAGTGATAGTCTTTATATATAAATAAAAAGAAATCCCTACATTCATAGGGAAACATAAAAGATTGTTTGGAGAGCCAAATAATCCTGTTTTACTACAAAGCCATAATAACAAAAAAAAATGTTATTGGCACAAACAGACACATATATCATTGGGATAAAAATAGAAAATGCAGATCCAAGTCCATAAAGATAAAGCCCCCTAGGTTTTCAGAAATAAATCAGAAGTCCACATAGAGAAAAGACATTGACTTCAACAAATGATTCTAAGAAAATTTGGTAGCTCTATATAAAAGCATGAAGCATATCTCTCATCCCATACAAAAAGATCTTTAAAATTGATCCAAGGCCTTAATGCAAGAACTGGAACTTTGAAATAGAGAAGAAAATACAGCAAAAACACTTCAAAATATAGGCAAATGAGATCAAGAAAATGTAACATATTATACAATTCTGCCATAAATAAAAATAAACTTATGTCATTGCTAAAAAATAGACGTAACCTGAGATTATCACATTATGAAAAATAAGTCTAATCCCTAAAAGTATTGTATTTCCTCTCAATCATATCAGCTAAATTTTTCACCATATTATAAAATCATTTCTACATATATAATGTCAAATCAGACAGCAGAGTAGAAGGGAGGCTAGCAAATGGGGACTGGTAAGGGGAGAGAACTAAATGAAAGGAAATGAAGAGTGATTATGGTTAGAGCATAAGAGATACTTGAAATAAGACCTGCCCTAAAAGCCTAAGTAAGGTTTAGTCTCTGCATCAGCCTTCAATGCACATTCTTCTCTGCATTCACTACTCACTGCATATACCACAGTTGCAAATACATTATTATTTATGAAGCTCTAAGTTTATTACCCGCTCCCAGTAGGCTTGTGAGTTTCAGAGGATCAAAGGCTACCTCCTTAGCATTTGACACAGCACTTCCTGCTTCAAAGATACTGTGAAAATATTAGTAGAATAGATTGACAAAGAACAGTTGAACACTCAGTTATTTGACTCCAAATGCCGCAGGGGCGCCACTAACCCAGGGGAAGTTTCAGGCCTCCTTCAATCTTTATCTTATCAAAACCCTAGGGTAAAGATTTGTGCTATTGCTGTCACCTAGAAGCTAGGCAACTCAAACAACATTTGTAGCCCCAAAGTTTCTTGCACTGTTGCCTCACTCATGCTTAATGACTTGCCTTTACAAAATCTGCACAGTCATTCTCAGACTTCATTTAATTTCTTTGTTTACTGATGGTGGTCGCTCTCTGTTGACTCTCAATTTGACTTGCACATTCAGATATTCAACAAATATTTATTGAAAGCCTAATGGGTGCCAGGAATGTACTGGGCACCAGAAGAACTGGCTGTCCCCTTGTAACATTGACATGTGCCTGGGAGGAATCCTTGAAACAGAACAGTTCATTACCAGCAAGTGTTGATAGAGACTCAGATGCACCCAAATTTGGGCACATAGCAGAAAAGCTGAACTAGAAAGCCATGCTGGAATAACAGGACTGTTTCCCAGCTTATTTTCAGCAAATGATTCACAGGGTGGTTTCATTTTTCAATGCCAGAAAAACATTGTAAAACCATAGAAATCCATCTAAGCATGGTTATAAAAAATATCCCAGGCAAAACTGAAAGTCATATTGTAGTATTGTTTTTAAATATTTTCTTTTTAAGTGGTATCCACATAAAGTATCCACTGAAAAATAATGATGCTTTCCAAATACTTGGTGTGTACTGAAGAAAAACTTACAAATGACCTCCTTGACAGGATCTACTGACAGATCTAGCTTGCATCTGTACATTTTTCTTTTCTAGAACACATCAAGATTTTGTATTGGTTCAGTGTTAATCATGACACTCTATTCTGTAGGATAGATGATGCCAAAAAGCCAGTAATTTCGGATTAGCCTGATTTCTATCAGCTGACCAGGGAAGAATAATCATGCCTAAAGGAATTTAGATGAGGGGTTAACTATCAGTGCCCACATTTGCTTCTTCTAGTATATCTAATACTATGAAAAAGTTGGGCAAAGAGAAACTTTCCAGTACAATCAAGCAAAGAATAGACTCTTATGTAACACCTTTCTCACTTGCATAGGGACAGATGCTTCTCCAAGGACTCTTTCTAAAATCCTAGAGCTTAGAATTTGACATTCTTGAGCTAATCCACCTTGAGACCTCTTACTCTTTCTGGGGAGGGTGGGGGTGGGGAGGAGGGAGGCTGAAGCCTGACCTCAAGGGGTCTGGAGGGGGAAGGGAGTTGGAACAAGGGGTTACATGGATTAAAAAATGAGACTTTATTCTATAAAAATAAAAAAATTAAAAATTAAAGAATTTGATAGTCTCCTAAGATAGTAAAAGACCCACTTCCTGTTGGCTTTATTTTCCCATCTAACTCACACCCAGGCCATTTTACTAACTCTTGATATCAACAAGAAAATTATAACACAATTAAGAAACCAATGCTGATAGGTTATTGTAAAATCCCCTCCTTTACTCAAATTATTTTTTGCCTAATGGCCCTTTTTCTGATCCAGGATCTCATCCAGAATATTGTAATGTATCTGGACCCCCATCTCCTTAGTCTCTTACTGACTGTTGATAGTTTCTCAGGTGCTCTGCTTTGTTTTGTTTTGTTTTGATGACAATGAGAATTATAAGAAGCACAAGTCAGGTGTGTTAGGAAATAGAGTTTAACTGAGATTTGCCTCATGAGTAGAAGGAGCTATGGATTCAAAGGAAAGGACTGCTGTTGAGCTTAAGTGCCATTTTCTTTTCAGTATATCAATGACACCTACTATCAACATGATTTATCACTGTTGATGTTGTTGACCTTGGTCACCTGGCTGACAGACTGTTTATCAGTCTCCTTAGCTCTGAGAAATCTTTTTGTCTCCCTTCTATATTGTTCAGTTTCAAAGAAAAACATTATGCCCGGTCCATTTTAAGGAGTGGAGAGTTTTATCTATGTAAATCACCTGGAATTCTTCTACACGGGATCATTTATAACTCTTCAAATTTATTTAGCTATTCATTTGCACACACTTACATAGGTGCATAGCTATTTATTGTATATTCTAGGTTATAATCCATTATAAATTTATTTTTTATTTTGCTGAATTCGATCAGTTGGGATACTTTTCAGTGTTTCCTGTGTCCCTTTGACATGCTCCCATCCTGAAGGTATTTTGGATCTTTACAGGTTTTTTTTTTTTTTTTTTTTTTTTTTTTAAGTCATCTCTTCTGGCATTAACATTGTGGCAGCCCAGGTTGAAGATGTCTTGCTTCTGTGTTAGAATCAGCAGTTTTTCTTAGACAACAGTTTTCAACCTATTAGTCAAGACCCCTTTGGGGAACTGCATATCAGATATCCAACATATCAGATATTTACATTAAGATTCATAACAGTAGCAGAAAAACTCCTGTAGTTATGAAATATCAGCAAAATAATTTTAGGTTGGTGGTCACTACAACATGAGGTATTGAAGGGGTAAAGTGTTAGAAAAGTTGAGAGCCACTGCTCCACATTCTTCCAATGTAGCTTTTCTGTTCCCTTGTTTACTGGGCCAAAATGGTTTTGGACACCATCCCTGTGTACAAAATTTGCATATATTTTTTACTTTCACTACATTATGTAGCCTCTTGAATCTTGCCTCATATATACCAAAGCTGAGACCCAAAGCCACACAATTATTGAAGAAATTGAGCTGTGATGAAGGTTCAAGTCTGTCCCACTCTGATGACAACACTCTACCTTTATTCCACAAAGCCAGCATCCCTTGATACCTACTTAGCAACAGAAGAAAACAGTTGCGATTCCTCTTGCCTTTGTGCGAAAAGGAAAAATCAAAAAGCCAGACTGACTCTCCTTGGGATGACTCTCCCCAGGATGCCAGCAGCTGGTTCTTTTCCTCTGAACTTCATGCATACCATTCAGAGCCCTCCTGAAGTGTGGTGGTTGTTTGTATGCTATCTTGTGATTTCCTTTCTATGATCTCCAGAACAGATTTCTAGCTTCTCACCAGGCAGGAAAAATATACCACAGTGAAGGATTATCCGATAGGAAACACCAGGCTACTACATCCTATCAAAACAGACTGTGGTGATCTGGGTTTGATTCAGTGCAAATATTAAAATCTCTGTGTCTCCTACCAGGGGAGCATAAGCCTCCATTGAACTGATACCACATTGTTATTATACTTATTTGGCATTCACTATGTCTCCTTCTGAGCTGGGAACTTCTAAAAACAAAAAGTAAAGGTTATTCATGTTTCCCATTCTCCAGAGCCTGGTACAGGATCTGACATGAGCCAGACATCCCATTAAAGAACAGAGAATACCTAAAATAAGCTCCTGGGATCTAGACTGGCAACTGCCTGCTGTTTTCTTGCATGCAAATTTGACTTACTTTCCTGAACATAGTATAAGGTGACTCTACAAATACAAACCGTCAGCTTTAAAAACTTATGCTTCTTTCCTTCCAAAAAGACTTATGAACAAACAAAGTCATGTGGTCACTGAGAACAGAACAAGCAATAACAGATAAAGAAAATCAGTACAATTTTGAAATATATCAATGAATGGTAATGAAAGGTGGCTCAAAAGGCAAAGCTTGAACTTATTAGTGTTTTAATAAGAGCAAACAAGGTATGAGCAGTGTGTGGTGCAGAGCTCTGGTAAGCCTTGGCAGGCGGTTTCTCTATAGGCTTAAAAGTCAGAGTCCAATAGGATGATCAAATCCTGATGTGCAAACAGATAAAGACTCATTGGAGAATGTTACTATGCAAACTGGAGAGGAGCCCCAAGGATGACTGGATAAAGAAGACCTGTTAGGCAGTCACGTGTCCTCAGGTCCTACTCTAGGGAATCCGAGATTGGCAAATTCCTCTTCTTCATCTATTAGGAAATGTAAGATATTCTTTACTTTCTAGATGGCAGTTCAAACCAGAGGATCTCTGGCTTCTGGGATATCCAACAAAATTGAAGTCCTGTCAGGTGGGAAAACCAGAAGGTTTAATTAAAAGTCTGTCCAGTATAGAGTAAATGCCCAATCTCCTTTCACTCTTAATACATATCACAAATATGATATTCTAGGACAGGGAACATCCCTTGTGATTGTGGACTCACAGCTAGTTACCTGTGTTTTCCACCCACGGTGCAATTTCAGCATCTGTAGCGTCTATAGCATCTGATATCCTTCAGGTAAAAGAAGAGTCAACTATTTTATCACTCAGGCATATTATCAAGGGCTACCCTCTCACTAAGCCTGGCACCTCTTTGGTCTTTGTGATTTCTTTCCAGCCTCTAGCCATAACAGCTTCAATCAAGGCTTTGTCTGTATATCTTCTCATCTAACAAGGCCATACCTCCTAATGCTTACCAAACAGTCCCTCCAAGTGGGAACTAAGATTCAAATATATGAGCCTATTAGGGACTATTCTCATTCAAATCACCACAGAAATGTAGATATATTCTATTGTTTGACTGTAAAGAAAATATACATAATCATAGTGAAGGCAAAGAAGAGTGATTTACTCAAAGCTAAGAACCTATACCCCTAAAAAAAGTAAGTAATAATATCTAAAGTTGATCATGCTGGAGTAACAGAAAAGGATATGTTGAGTGCCAGGGTGTAAAAATCCCTGAGGATATGTGTAAATGTATTGAAAGCAGTCACAGTGATGAAAGACCTGAATTATGGCTCTTTGCTGTAAGTCTCACAGATTTGACATTTACCTGTTCTGTTTCAGTATGAGTATAAATGCTATATTTTTAAACAGATACAATAATTTTAAATGTCAGAAGGATAGAGACATTTGATGTTGAATGGCTTCTTAGGTACCCTGGAGAACAAGGTGGAGTGAATAATCTTCAAGCCAATAATATCCACCCCCAAGACATCAAGAAAAGTTTGCACTGTGTTCTATGAGTTTGCTTGGAAGAACGGGGAGATGGAGATTACTTCTCTGCCAAAGTATCTGTGTGCTACAAGTTCCAGAACAAAATATTTTGTTTGGCATCTTTTCCATACCTCACAGGTAGCCTCCTCCATGTGTACAAAAGTGTCTGGCACCAGACCATGTCTATTTTAACAATTATATGTATAAGCTAATTGTTTTCATAATAAAGATACTTAAAAATTCAATAATGAATGCTTCTATTGTCTTGTAAAGAAACAAAGGCCTGGAATAATTAAGTTGTTTGTCAATATCACATGACTTTCATACAAGTGGTGGACTAGAGACAAGAAATAAGCTGCATTTCAGATCCCCTACTGCATACCAAGCACAAGTAGGTGCTCAGCTGTGGTGGCAATGATCTTAGGGATGACAGAAAATGCCATAGTTACAACATATGTTCTCAATGTCACATGGTAGTCAGGGTACCTAGGTCCCTGATTCCAGGCCATTCTTTTCTCTGTGGAGCCAAGTTGATAAATAAATAAAGAAATAGTTTAGAACATTTATTTCTGGAATTATAACCTCTTGTCCTTGGTCCATTCTTCCAAATTCAAACATCATTTGAATGCTTTTGGGTTGTAAATAGAGCTAATAAGAGCTAACAGAAATAATGGTGAAATGATTTTAGTCTAATATTTGTTTCTTTGTAGACAGACAGACAGACAGACAGACAGACAGACAGACAGACAGATAGATAGATAGATAGATAGATAGATAGATAGATAGATAGATATAGATTCTGTGTGGGTCTGACTGAATTAAACTAAAGACTTTTCTACATCAGGGGGAAATTGAAGCTTTAAGCCTTTGTGGGGACCACATTGATTCCACATTGTCTGATGAGTTGGGAGTTATCCTCTCTCCCCCAGACATTAACTAGTCCATAGCTCACATCCAAGGTTGTTTCCTCATGGCCTAAAGGTCATGGGGTTTAGCAATTTTCCTTAGATGAGAGACACAGAATCCAGGCTGTAGGTGTCTGGTAGCTGCCACAACCTTCCTCTCTCTACCTCTGCCTCAGTTCCCAGCTGTTACCTCTACTGTGCTTTTGCTCTGTCAGAAGCATGTACTAGGATAGGCTTAGTGATCAATCCCTAGTCTCATCAAGAACAGAAGGAAAAATGCACTGGACAGCCAACCCTCACTACCTAGCTGGCATTCATTTTTCATTTCAACATGGTAAAACCATGTCTGTGTTCCTTCGAAGTGCCTTCATAAGTATTTGCTACTCCAGGAAGTATCACATGCTTCTCACTGCTCATCCCAAAGCTATGAATACTCCTACCCATCAGAAAGCTCCTTCAAGCATTTTGTAGCACTCAAAAAACTCCTGTAATTCTATATTTAGTATATTTGCACCCATTAGAAAGCAGAATTTTGGGTAGGTAGTGGTGTCACACTCCTTTAATCCTAGCACTTGGAAAACAGAGGCTGGCAAATTTCTGAGTTTGAGGTCAGCCTGTGTTGTATCATGTTTCTGGGCTGGACTTTTCAGTCTAGCCCAGAGGTTTGGCCCCACAGACCTGCAATTTCACAGAATCACAAAATTATACACTTATATTAATTTTACACTGATTAACCTAGGGCCCAGGCATATAACTTGCTAACTCTACCCTTAAATTAATCCATTACTCTTATCCTGTCTGGCTTGTGGCTTGGTACTTTTCATTTTTGTAGCTTTTCAGCTTCTTTCCTCAGCATTGTCTCCTGGCATCTCTGAGGCATCTGTCCTCTACTCTGAGATGTTCCCAATGTTTTCTTTGTGTGGTAGCCCCGCCCACACTTTCTGTCTGCCTTTGGCCAATCAGCTTTTTATTAAACCAGTGGGAGGGACAAATATTTATAACATACCATAATCCCACTACAAGCCTGATCTCAGTGAGTTTCAGGATAGCCAAGGCTACACAAAAAAGCCCTGTCTGGAAAAAAAACAAACAAACAAAAAAAAAAAAAAAAAAACCCAAGAAACTTTGAGACACAGACTCAGTTTGTCTGTCTTATAGGATGGTGGTTTTATGTGTTTTGGCAAACTTGTTTCACTAAACTGATGTTTTAATGAATTCTGTGGGAGGCACATATCATTTAATGACAAATTTAGAAAAAACTCACTACTAAGTTCTTTTAAATTTTCCCAATAACAAACAACTCATGCTACTAGAAAGTATTACTGAAAAGGAGAATTTCTAAATCAAAAATTGACAAATGATGGCTTTGAATATTTTAAAACCACTCAGAGTTTTTTATTTGTTTGTTTTTGCTTATTTGTTTTTGTTTGGGATTTTTTTAGCTTTTAAATGACTGGGAAGGATAGAAGAAAATAACATTGTGTGACACATTAAGTTTGCCTAAGATTTTAAATGCAATACAATGTAGCATCCAAAGATTACTAACATGGTGACATTTTCTTGATATACTGCCATCTCTCCTTGTATGTATCCATTATATACCAAGACACTGTATACCAAGACAGCAGAGGGGAGGGGTGTCAACAGAGATCATGTATTCCTCAAGGCTTAGGATCAGGTTTGTCATAATAGCATGCTGTGCCTTATTCTGAATTTCATTTTAAAGGAGAAAGGAAGCACAGTATGAAAGCAGAATATGTAGACCTATGTGATAAAGGGAAAAGTAGCCCAAAACACTCAGAGGAAAAGAGCCCTAGAAAGGAGAACATAAAAATGAGTAGTAGAGATCTACCTGAAGATTTCTTCTCTCCCAGCTTCTTCATGGATATGCTGTCAGCATTTGCACAGAGGATTCGCTTGACTGAAAGGTGTTCACCCCACCTTTCTGCTGTTTTCTTTGGGAGCTGTATGGTTCCTCTGGAGAAAATGAAAACTGGCTGGAAGGTTATCAGTTGCTAATGTGCATCAAGGCATATGTCTCAACTATTTTTTATTAAATTATGTGTGTGTGAGAAAGAGAGAGAGAGAGAGAGAGAGAGAGAGAGAGAGAGAGAGAGAGAGAGAGAGAGAGTGTGTGTGTGTGTGTGTGTGTTGGAGGTTCATCTCTTTGGAGGAAATCTATGTTTACTGCATGCCCATCATCACATACCAGTACATATTTGAACTTCTAAAACAAAGATGCATCAGTCAGAACTTGAACAGAACCAGGTCAGTCCCTTAAAGAATTGGGATTACTGTCCCTTTATTGTAGCAGTCTGCCACCTTCATGTGCTTCTTCCATTTTCTTATTACAGGGTAATGCCCTATACTTCAAATCTGCCAGGAATGTGACAGTGAACATTCTCAATGACCAGACAAAAGTGCTGACTCGGCTGGTGACAGGTAAGAAGAACAATTTGACAAATGGCTGGTCCATCTGAGCACCTAGACAAAACAGGCTTTCCTGTCCTATGAGATCCCACATGAACCTGAACAAGGGTTTGATGACTGTTTACTGTGTAAAGAAAGAAAGTTCAGCTTGTAACCTATGATTCTACCAAAAGGTTCAATCCCATCTATTTACATGTTTAACTTGCCAAGTTCCATCGCCCTTGCAGAACAGCTGTTTTTAGTAGAATATCACTCCTAAACACATACCAATTGTTTCCACTAGTGTTCAACCAAGAAAACAGTTTTAAATTTTTGTTGTTTACTTTTGAGAATTTCATATATATATATATACATATATATATAATTATATAATGAGGTATGATCATATAGACCCCTCCAACTCTTCCCAGCACACTCCCACCCAATTTAATGTCTTATTTTAATAACCTACTAATTCCAGTTAGTGTTGCCCACACATACAGAAGTAGGGGCTATTTACTCGACTATTGAAAACTTACCATGGCCACATCCTTAAAAAGCAATAATTTTCTCTCCTCTAGCACTATGCACTGTTTGTACTTCCTGGTTAGGAATGGAGCCTAGAGATTGTGAACCACATCTCTGATGAGATTTGGGCTGTCTTGTGCAGGAAACCACAACTGCTATGCATTCATCAGCATCATAGCTGTGTTATGTCTAGAAGACAGCATATCCAAGCATTTCTCACTATCCTCCAGCTCTTTTATCACTTTGACCACATTTTCTATAAGGATCCCTGAGCCTTGGTGGCATAGGGGTTGATATACATATCTCATTTAGCATTCAGTCCCTTTTTTTAGCCCTTTTTAACAGTTGTGAATCCCTCCACTGATAGCTTCCCATAGCAAAAAAGAAGCTTCTCTGACAAAATGTGAGAGAAGACTAAGGGTATAAGATAAATAATATTTAGAAAGCAATTCAATTGCATGGCCCTGCACGTTGCAATAGCTGCCTACCAAGATATGCCTGTTGTGCAGCTGTAACACAATAGTTTTGAGGTAACCAACTGCTTTCTGAGTGGATGATTCCTGTTTCTCAGAAAGGAATTTAATTCTTGGTATTTTAATGTGGGCCAAAAGGCCATGGCTTTGGAGATTATAGGCTCTAGGATGAAACCTGCTGTTTTCAATTTGGGCAGAGTCATGAGGTCCAAAGTTCCCTTTTTAACAGTGGAAGAAAGGCTAACTATACTAAACTAAGAGAAGAGGGTGTGTGTGTATGTGAGTATGTGATTATATGTATATGCCCATGTGTATATGTACATGTGCCCACATATGTGTATAAAGGGTAGAGGTAGGCATCAGGTGTATTTCTTCATCATTCTTCACCATATTTTTTGAATAGTATCTCTAACTGAGGCCAAAGTATACTGATTGGTTTTTCTGTGTAGACAATTAATTAGGAATTTTTGCTTATCTCTGCCCTTCCATTTCTCATCATGCCAACACTAGGGTTACAGATACAGCTAGCATGCCCAGCTGTTACATGGGAATTGGCTATCCCAAATCAGGTCCTTATTGCCTGCATAGCAGGTACTTCACGATCTGAACCATTTTCCCAGATCCTGGAAAGGGGATCTTTAAGAGTAGTATGAAGCCATATCCTATTTTCTATGCTTGCTGTCTTTGAGCCAAACTCAACTGCAGACTCCAGATGTGCCCACAGGCTGTAAATGTGTGGTTCGTTTTAGTACAGATCTGGAGAGAGCTGCATGCAACCGCGCCTTAAAGATGGCTCTGGCTTCTGCCCTCCACCTTCCCGATGGTGAGTGCTCTCAGTAATAAACAACTCCATATTTGGCTAAGGCTAAGAATCTGGCTTGCTTCCGCATACCTGGGCCTATTGGTAGTGCCCACATGGCATACTAGGGTTGGCTGCCCAGAGGCTATTTAGGCCATGAGCAGGTTCCCCAGGGTCGTCAGAAGAAGAAGTCAGAAAATTATTCAAGGTTCCTGAATAAACTGCTGAAAGAAGAGCCTGGTGTTGTATCTTCCTTGCTGGTCGAGGTGGTCCTAACAGCTGTGAAAAACACCCACTAGGTTTTAAGCTTTGAATTCTAAAATTTAAACAAGGATTGGTTATTCAAAATAATCATTCTACTGATAAGCATTGGCCTCATGAACATAGTCGTGTGTTGAGTGGCATGATCAATGCACCCTCTGTAGGTTTACAAGACATGATAAACAGAAAGGCATTGTATATCCCACAGTGGAAGGGCAAAGTGTGGGTCAGAAAGACATTGTTAGACCTCCAGAAGAAAATGTCATTTGACTTTGGGGCTGAAAGAAAAGCATCCAGATGGATTTTTGAGAGGGCAGTGACCCAAGTGCTCCAAAACATTTCTTGGAGTAGAATTTCCAGAAGCCCACTAGTAACCAAGTCACAGGAAAGCAGGCATTTTGCACAGGGCCCTGCTCTGTTCTCCCTGAGCAAAGCTGCAGATGGATGGCAGAAGTTACATAGCCCCGAGATTTACTGGACCATACGGATGTAAGAAGCTTCTGGGTCTGTAGAAATGCTGCCCAATAAGGGCTGTGATACACAAACATACTGTTACAGCAAGCATCTGGACTGTAGGCTTTGTTTATATAACATCTGGCCTCGAGTTACTGGTGCTAAATAATTAAAGGAACAGCTCCAGTAAGCAGTGATTTGAGCAACTTGTGTGAAAAGTGCCTCCAGGAGGAGATAAATTCTACCTCCAGCTCCCAGATCCCACGGCTCAAAAAAACCTGATATAGCCTGTTGATCAGCTGCCATTTATTTGCAATAGGAAATTTAGCTGACTTAAAAGATTGTGTTTTGCTAAAGCTGAAAGTGACCTTCTCCTCTAAAGAGAGTCCACCTCCATCTCTCCCCCTCCTCCCTCTTCTCTTTCTTCTCTTCACCTTTCTTTTCCTCCCAGCTGCCCCTCTTCATCCTCCTTCTTCGTATTCCCTCTCTCCTCTTTGCTTCCTTCATCCATTCTCTTATTGTCCCCTTCTTACTCTCCCCTTCCTCTCCCATGCCCTCTCCCTCTCTCCTTCCCAGCCCTGTTGACCCTCTGGTTGCTTCCTTTTCCGTCCCCCTCTCTCTCCTCCTTTCTTCTCTTGTCTTCCAGTAGTCTCTTGATCTCCCATCCCTAAATTTTACAAACTGGAAGACAGCAATCCATACTTTTGAAATGAAAAAGAAGAAAAATTAATTCTGGAAATACAAAAAAAAAGGTAAAAATAATGCTTTCCAAGTCCTGTTATATGGGATGAACTGTTTCACAATGCAAACTCTCATTGCATTGCAATCCTGAAGGTTCTAGAGTGCTCTTATTTACCTAGGAAATATCTTGAAACTCCACTAGAATGTTCCATGTTCCAAGTTCAGTACATCTTTTTGCATGAAGCATTATCTCCAGAGGTAGAACTCAGCCAAGCCACTGGTCTATTTTAACCCACAATGTTATTGATTGAGTATCTTAGCACAATCCATATATGGGGCCCTGGAACACATAAGGAGAATGAGTCCTAGTCCCAAAGGAGAAATTAGAGTAATAAACACTAGACCTTTTCTGTCTTCAGATCCTAAATAGCCACAGTACCTACACTCTTGAGGCTTTCCCTGCTCTTCCCAGTTGGGGAGAAGAAACTGTAGAGTCACATAGACTGCAACCCAAAGAAAGGTATTAACTGAAGAAGAGCTTCAAGTCACAAGTCATGATGATTTTCTGTCCCTCAAACAGCTTTAAATGTACTGAGTGGCATCCAAAACAGTATCCAGTTCCACAGGAATTTACTCTGGAGTCATTTTTTAAGATTCCAGCCATAAGCAGGGAACTTTGGCAATCCAGGGTAAACCAACAATGGACAAAGCTGTCTGCACCAACATGCCAGCTGCCACTGTGAGGACTTTTGGCTAAAGCTATGTTCCCTGTGATTTATATTGCCAAATGGTTCTGGCCCTTGGTAAATTCTATTTCATTTTTCTGTTTTTTCTGAAAAGTAAGACAACTTAATTGTGTTTTGTATGCTCTGATTGCTATAGTCTCTTTTAGTACAACCCCCTCCAAAGCCTGACAGGAACCCCCATCTGACAATTTTGCCAGGTTCATAGAAGCCCAGATCCAGCACTTGTCTCCCACTGTCCCATCCCCTTATGACTAGATCTGGAGTGGGGAAAATGCCCTGACTGGTCCATGTTCATCCTGAGGATCTTCATTCATTTTTCATCAGCATATTGTCTCTTCCATCTTCAGGCTCCTTCCCTCTAAACAGTATTAACTTAGAATTATCAGACTATAGATTTCACTTCCAATCTTAATGGCATCGATAAGATAGCTATATCATAACTCACAGAGGAATACCTTCTCTAAATCCTTTACACATTATTGTTCTCAAGCTTTCCTTGGCTTCTCTGTTATTGGTTTCTACATTTCCTCTTCCTTACAAATGTTACCTCCTTGCTATTCAGGATGTGCTGATTGCAGCCCTCTTCACCATCCTACACAGAGAGATATACTTTGTGTTCCATGTAGCATTCTGAGAGCTGGATTCTACTCTCAGATGCTCCCTTGCTCAGACAGTGACCTTGAGGGAACTGTAGCCTCACAAAACTTTTTTTGTTTTTTTTCCCTGTAGAACCAGAGAAGAGCATCTCCAGAACACACGATGCTTGTAGATTCTGTATGATCTCTGTTGCTTCTGTCTCTGGCTCATTAAGCAACCTTTTCTATGTACCTTTTCATGTTAGAGAATCTGTGTGAATGTTCTGGCATGGGAGGAGGTGGTCTGTAACTGAATATGGGCATGTGAATCAGCAAAGTGTACTAAGATACACTTATCGTTAGTAATGTTCAATACATCATAACCATCTCAGTAGAAAAATGCTGATGGCAATGATGAAGATTACAGCAATATCCACTGGAGCAATCACCAAAAAATTGTGTCATTTTTGTGCCTCCAGAGTTCTTTTAATCAGTTCAATATTGTTTGATCTTTGAAGCCTTTCTATGAGGTCCACAGAGGAGATAATAATAGTTCAGTTGCATACACAGAAACAAAAAGAGGAAATGACTTGCCTACAACCACATAGTCAAAAAAAGAGGAGTGAGGGGACATTTGGCTTTAAGTCGCATACTTGTGACAAAGAATGTCATCCAAGATACACAGGACCTGTTCTGGTTCTAATATCCAAGTCTCAGCCTAAACTTAAGTAATTTCACAAAACATTCCTAGATAGGGTTCTTTACGGACAAAGATGGATGAAGTCATCAAAACACATACATATACACAGGAGAGATGTACACACATACAAGTAAATATATATACACAAATGCACAAATGCTCTCTCTCTCTCTCTCTCTCTCTCTCTCTCTCTCTCTCTCTCTCTCTCTCTAACATTTCTGAACAGTGACAAAAGCACCAGCCTTCTTCTAACCACAAGATCCCACCCCCTCCTACTATTATTTTTTCAACACCGTTTTAGCATTGCATAGCTCTGTGCTGCTTCTAGATGGGAGTTATTGGGATAGCCAATCACAAAATTATTCGCACGCCCTGTTTTGTCATTTAAATATTGCTTGCTTAAGCACCACCCCCTTGACAATATAGCCCAACAGGAGCTATATCCTGCAGTAAGTTCTTGCTGCAGGTTTTTGTTCCTGTGCCTGTGTTTGGCTGGCAAGTACTTTTTTTCTCCTTGCAATTGCTGAAGATTCCTTAGCCTGATATAAGTGTAGTCTGCTGGTCCTCTCATAGCTATTTATTGTAAATAATATTCTCCTAAACTTTTCCTAGAAAATAAATAAATAAAAATCAACATTAGAATTCCATTGGCCTCTTTTGGAAGATATAGTTTGTTGACTTTACCAACATATTTTACTACAGAGTAGACCAAAATATAGACTTGAAATTAATCAGAGCTGGATTTAAGTAAAAATGACCTTCCTACTCAGATGCTGTCATGTAGACCAGCTGAAATGTATGTGCTGGGGATGTCCTAGCCCACATATGCTCAGATGACTCTTATCAGAACCTTACATGTATTAATCGGCTCACTTTCTTGCTAAAGCTATGAAAATATCTGATGTATTAATAAGTTAAATCTGTGTAAGTCTGGCTCCATCAGGATACAGGTTCAAATGGACCAGAATTCCATCTACCACCATACACTGCTATAGACAGTCTATGTGTCTATGATCAAGAATAGCCTTTGCTGCCAATGAACTCAAAGTATCTTTTTTATTAAATTAATTCATACTATAAGAGACTAATCTTATCAGAGAATTAATTGTAATGCAGCCATTTCTGCTTGGAAATCTGTCTACTGAGGAAATAACTTGTCTCTGTCATTCAGTGTGTCAATGGTATAAACAGACACATTTCAGATCAATTTATGGGAACCCTTTCTGCTGCTAGTTATAATTAGCTGAAGATGGCTGGTTCCCAAAGAGATCATGATGCTCTGGGTCCTGACACTTTTGATCAAAAGCTCCCAAGTGTTTGACACTAATTTGGGGCTAGCAGAGAGAAATCCTTTTCAAGCATTAGTATGAGGAGAATAGAATGACCTCTAAAACTACATCCCAGGACCATGTGATTAAAAGCAATTGACAAGATGGTGTACAGTCAAGACACTGATTTCCATGGTCGGCTTCAGAAAATCAATCCACTTAACACTAAAATCAGACACAATCCAGGGAGCCCATATGCCCTATGAAAAGCTTTTGTAGTCAAATTCGATGAAGCTAATGTATTCCTCCTCTCTTTCTTTCTCTCTCCCTCTTTAGGTCCAAAAGCTGTGGAAGCATATGGCAAAAAGTTTGAAGTAAAAACAGTTTCTGGAAAATTACTCTTTTCTGCGGATGACAGTGAAGTGGTCGTGGGAGCGGAGAGATTGCGAGTCTTAGGTGAGGGATTTAAACATGTAATTGGCTAGATGCTGCCATGTATAGCACGAGGGGAAAATGGTATGGTGCCATCCACTGAATGCTTGTGCCTTCTCCTGATGCATATATTGAAATTTTAACCCTGTAGTATGACAGTGCTTGGAGATCACACCTTTACCAGAAAATCTATCCCTGCAGCTGATTGAATCTTCATCAGTAACTTGCAGTCCCTGATAAGGAATTGAAAAAGCTAGTTATTTGGTAGTTTGTACTCTCTTCCTTCTCTTCGGTCCCTCCTCCTCCTCCCTCCTCTCTTCCTCCTTTTCTCCCTCTTCCTCCTTCATCTGTGTCCATTGCTCTTTCCTTTAACTTACTTATAAAAATACCAGGAGAATTTGGAGGTCTGTATCTAGAAGAGAATCTTTTCAGAAACCAACCAGAATGACACTGGCTGTT
Source organism: Sigmodon hispidus (assembly GCA_004025045.1). Lineage (NCBI taxonomy): Eukaryota > Metazoa > Chordata > Mammalia > Rodentia > Cricetidae > Sigmodon > Sigmodon hispidus. The sequence continues at coordinate 17,665 of PVIH01011992.1, forward strand.
AAATTTTAACTTCCAAAACTGAAGAAAAAAAAGTGTATTGTTTTAAGCCATACAATCTGTAGTATATTGTTATAGGAGCTGAAACACAAACAAGTGGAGTACAGACGTGTAAATGAGGCCACTTTCCTAGGTTCTTCTAAAGTGAGATAGTTTGATAAGCTTGGACTCTGACTCCCCAGTGGGCCTTTCTCACATGCACCAGGAATTCATTTTGGTTCCTGTTTCAAACATTACCTTTGGGTTTCAATGTGTGCTCATATAAGAAAGTATTCGTTTAGGACATACAGTCCAGCAGGTTGCTTGATACATAATAAAGTGAATTCTCAACTCATTTGCAAATGAAGAATAATCCAAAAAGCTTTTTCAAAGTTTAGGGTTATAGATGTAACCACAACTTATTGAATTAGATGCTCTGGTGGATAGGAATGAAGTCAATATTCAAATTATTCATAAGCCAAGAGTGAGGCTCACATCTTTGATCCTAGGATTCACAAGGCAAAGGCAGAGGGACTACTGTAAGCTTGAAGCCAATCCGGGCTACAAGCTGCAGAAATTCAAAGAAAAAAATAAAACAGATGTGGGGGAACAGAAGAAAAGGAAAAAAAGTATTTTAAATTTGTGTATAAAGATTTATTTATTTATATCTTATGTGTAGTATGAAGTTTCTGGCCCAGACTTTCCAGCTTAGCCCTGAGGATCAGACTCACTTGCAACCCTGCTGCTACCAAGCCCCAAATAATTATACAAAGGCTTATAATAATTTCATGCTGATTGACCTATGGCTCAAATATATTGCTAGCTCTTTATCTTAATTCAATCCATTATTTTTATTTTGGTTAGCCATGTGGCTTAGTTCCTTTTCTCAGAGCAGCATACTGGTCTCATTTCCTCTGGATCTGCTGGCACTTCTGAGTGACTCTTTCTATTCCTAGAGTTTTCTTAATGTAGTAGCCCCACCCACACTTCCTGTATGCCTTTTGGTCAGTCAACATTTTATTAAACCAGTAGGAAAGACAAATATTTACAATATACCAGAACATAGTCCCACAGCACTTGTATGACTATTTTTCCTACATGTATGTGTGTGCACTATATGTGTGCCTGGTGTTTTGGGAGGTCAGAACATGTAAGTTGCCATGTAGGTGTTGGGAACTGAAATTAGATCCTCTGCAAGAGCAAGGGTTGCATTTAATGACTGAACTATCTTTCCATCCTCAATTTTTAAAAAGTAAAACATAACAGAAATTTCTGTGTTTCTCCTGCTGGCTCAATGAATTTGAACACACTACCTGTGTCTTCCAAGGCTGCCCAGTGAAAGCCAGTGAAAGTGCCCAGTATGGTGATTTGAAGCATACTATTAAAACAAACCTAGCTTTTAATTGCCAATGTTACACACAGGGTTGTGTGGTTTTGGAGCAGCTTACTGACATTGTTGAGCCATTTTTCTTTTCTTCTCAACAAGGCTAAGGATACTCACCACCTGAAATTGGAGAGTTAATAGACTGTATTATAAGCACTTCCCTCAGACCTTGAGTCAGTTTTTTTCACCCAGTTGTGTCCCTGTCCCTTTGTCTTAACATGTCAGCTAAGCAGTCAGAAGATTTAAGTGATCATCTTTAAGGTTCAGGTGGAGGTGTGGGTGCAGCACAGGTAGGGAGACAAAAAACCAGGCCAGTCCCTGGTCAGTAACTTACTTATAAAGGATGCAGCTACCTTCTCTTTCAAAAGCTTTCTGTTCACATCTTCAGAGAGGGAGCTACCTACAGAATAGGCTTCTAAGCAGTGCTTTTTCATTGATAGAAAAAAAAGTTCCAAAATTACATAGCACCAAGATATATAGTAGCTGAGAGTCCAAAATCACTTTGGAATGTGGGTGAGGGTTGAAAGTGGAGATGTCAATCATTGAAGTATTATCAAAATAGTTTCATTATTTCAACTTCTGTGTCCTCTGTGATGCTAGGTTCTAACAAGTTGACAAGGAAAAGCAAACAACACAATTAAAACAGATCTTGGTAACAAATGTGTCCCCAAGTTGGATCCAGGTCTTGGAAGATTTGAAAGCCTGACCACATAAAACTTTTTTTAATACCTCCCAAATGAATAATATTTTTTTTTAGTCAGTGGAATACTTGCTCTGATCAGGTATCACACATAATTGCAAATACATACCTTGAACTTGAATCATCTTGCTTTATCTTCCCAAGATAAAAGCTGTGATTATGACTATGCACAATCACATCTGGCTTCTTCATCTCTTACTTGTTCTTTCTCTCTGTGACATAGACATCATCTTCTCACCCCTGATTTGAAGGTGGCAGAAAAGAACTGAGCTGTTCATGATGGGAGCTCAGTACAACTGAGAGCAAGTTCACCAGGCCTACTCTTTTAGCTACAGTGAACACTTTCCTCAATCCTCTCATTAATCCTACTTTAAGATGAAGAAACTGAGGCCTGGAAGGGCATAGAAACTTGCAGGAGAAAATGTGATGTTGTAGTCAGATCTATTCTCAAATCCCCGGCCATGGATACTGAACTTAGTGGGCCCCAACATCAGTTCAAAGAGCCTTTCACCTCTCACAAATTGTGTGTCTATTTATAGAAATGACCTTTCTACACTAATGGTAGGTTGGAACAGATTGAGAGGGGGCATAAAACTTCAGGATCTGTTCTTATTCAATGGTATTGTATATTACTGTTCTGACATAGTTGGCCAGAATATGAAATAGGGTGGTATTTTATATTATGATAATCTTGTACCCATGGATTTGGCTGTCTGTGGTAGTTCATTTATACTTTTTGATTCACATCACCATATTAAAAGCCAGCTTTGCAAAGGAAATAAAATTATTCCCAATAATGTTATATATCTAGACATGTTGTCTTAACCTTATCAAATGTAGATTGGAATGGTGTCATTCTTGAACCTTATTGTCCAATAGTTTCTTAGACTTAATATCCAGGACACGTGATAGCTTCCAGTTACTTGAAAGCAGGCACTTTTTCTTCCTGGTGGTAATATTTCATCTGAAGAATAGTTGATAAGTTCTGCCACTTTCCATCTTTGTGGGTATTATCTTGCTTCTGGAAAATTTAGGGTGGACATATCAAAATAAATCCAATTGCTATTAACCGTGCTAAAGATTGGGAAATGACCACCTAACAAATGTCACATCAGTCTCTTCAGAAAAAGGAGCCCAGCATGCTAGAGTTATAAGCTTCTGTCAGCTGGGACTCTGCCATATGGTGTAAAATGAAATGTTCAGGCAATTTCATTTTCAACTTAATGAGAAGTTTGTGAAATAGCGCAATCTCTTGGGAAGTCTAGGTGTGGATGGGTAGTTCATGGGAACAGCTAGCACACACAGTTGGGTTTGAATCTCTGCTCATCCTTTTAGGGTCTGAGTGGACCTGTTCATGGTGACTTTTTCACTAAGCTATAGTTTTCCCCTATCTAAAGCAAGAGATGAAGGGAGCCAGAGTGTTGGTGCATAGTCATAATCTTGGCTCTTATTCGGGGAGGATAAATCAGTATGATTGTTAGTTCAAGACTAGCTAGCCAGAGATATTTATTAATAGTAAATCATGGGTCACCCTGGACTACACTATTTGAGTGTGTGTGTGTGTGTGTGTGTGTGTGTGTGTGTAGGGAGGGAAGGAGGGAGGGAAGGAGGAAGTGAGAGAGAGAAGGGGTATGAATATAATAAGAAAAAATGAGTAAAAACCAATTTTTGCCTTCTCTTTCTTTTCTGTGGTGCTGAGGCTAGACCCTAGGCCCACAAATACTCTATACAAGTGCTTTACCTCTTGTTTCTGTGATTACATAGCTGTGGCTTTGACTGTGGATGTGGCTGTGGCTCCCTCTTCCTAGGATGTGACTTCCCCTTCCCAGGATGTAACTTCCTCTTCCTAGGATGTGACTTCCTAGGTATCCTCTTCCTCCTCCCTTGGTTTTCAGCACTGTTAGGAGCACAGAACATAGTAAGTGTAGAATATGTAGCATGTAAGCAAGCTTTGAGGATATAGGGACTTATTTTTTTGGTGGTGGCTTCTAGTAGCCTACTTGGGCTTCAGGAGACATATCAAGCCTTCAACTTGAACATACTATAATTGTGAGTACACAAAAGAAGTTGGCTATGAACTTACAGGAGTATTCATGTCTCAGGTAAACTGGGACCAGTAGACTATAAGCCCAATGAAGCCAGAAGAGAACATAGCTTTATAGGTTAGGGAGTGCCACATACCCACATGTGTGCTGGTGTTCTAGTTAGCTTTCTGTTGCTATAGTTAAACATGCTTACTAAAAGCCACTTGGGGAGGAAAGGGTTTTTTGGCTTACATTTTCAAATCACAGTTCCTCATTGAGAGAGGTCATGGTAGGAACTGAAGCAGAAACCATGAGGAAACTCTGGAATTGGCTTACTCTCTGCTAGGTAGGGCTCCTATATAGTTCATAGCCACCTGTCAAGGGATAGCACTACCCATGCTGACATGGGCCTTGCACTTCCATCAACAATCAAGATAGTCTTTCATAGACACCCTTAGGGCTAATCTGATCCAGACAACTCTTCAGTTGAGCTTCCATTTACTGGTCAACTCTTGGCTGTATCAAGTTGATTATAGAACCTAATTGGCACAAGAAAGGCAGATTGTGATAATAAATGTATCTCCAAGTTGAATTCTGGTCTTGCAGGCTTCGCCTGACCGAGTCCCTCCTACGGTAAGTTTCCTCCTCTCACTCATTATGACAGTAGTCTGTATAGTGTGATCTTTATAAGGAACATCAGCTGTGGTGTCTTTGTTAGAGGTGTAAACTGAATTAGCTCTCCACTTGTGGCAGGGTGGAGCCCAACAGGTTGTTTTAAGAGGGCTTCCCCCAGACGCTGATGCATCCTTAAGTTTTCAACACACCAGCCTAAGATGATCGATCACCTGGTAATCTTTTCCCAGTGTCTCTGCTGGTAGCTAAACAAAGGTCAATCACTGAGACCAGCAAAATTATCATGTAAATACAATTAATAAATGTTGAAAGCAGAACTGCTTACTCAGTGCAAAATGCTAGGGTGGGTTATCATTACTTATCATGAATCAATTAAAGGTTCTCACAGCTACCTCACAAGGAGCACACATGCTTGCCCTCATCCCTTATATATAAGCAAATGGAGACATGATTTGAAAACCTGCCAAGGTGCACAGAGAACTAATAACCAAGTGAGGACTTGTTTACTCCCATCTGTGATCTGTATTGCAGGAGTCTTTAGCCTCCCAGTATGTCAGCATCACAAGAGGGAAACAAATGAGTCCATAGCTTCCCAACGTCCCGTTCTCTATCATTTCTCCAAGTCCTTTGGCGGTTTTCCCACTTTCTGTTCCCCAACTTCTTTGGAGACCTTTTCTTTCACCTGCTAAACCCATTGGATTCACTGTAGACATCTGTGGGCTTCCCTGAAATCCAATCTTCAGTTTTATCTTTTCATAATTACATATGAAATTCTATGCCTATAGAAATCCTCCTTGTGATGACAACATTTGTACCATTTCACTTGACACCCACCCTTGCTATAACCGGCTTGGCTTGAGTCTGGAAAGCTGAGAAAGGCAGAGAGAGCATGAAGAGAGGACAGAAGTAAAGACACATGGACAGAAAAGCTAGAATCAGGTGAGCTCTGCACATTCTAATGGGGTGGAACTCCAACTACTGCAACAACTAGGAACTCCGGAAGGTTTATGAAGCACAGCACAGAGGGAGGGGTTGGTGAGCCTTTGCAGGCCTCTGTAAACAAGCAATGTCAGATGATAAAAATCTTGGAGGAGGAAATGCAATTTCTTGTTTTTGTACACACTGGCCAATCATAAACACTAGTACTTGGACTACAGGAGGGCTTTGCCAGTTCCCCCTGGCTCTGAGGTATTCTTCTTTGACATGACTGTGCCCACGTCAACAATACACAAAATGTCATGCCCTCAGAATTTCACTTAGAATGTCATGTACTCTTTTACACATTTTTCTCAAGGCTTCCTCTGCTCTTCACATACCCCCAGGCTCTATTTGCCTGAGTGTCCTCTATCTTTCCGTTCCATACTCCCAAGAGAATAGACTTTTCTGGCTCTTATGAAGATCTCTATGTCTCTTTGAATTCACTTACTGCAGTGAAATTGAGGCCTCACCTGCTAAAGCCCTGCCTCTCCAAAGGCAGCAGTCATGATCATTCTGGTGATGCTTCCTTTCTACTCTTCAAGGCCGTACTTTTACTCAGATGCCAGTTCCTTTCTGCTCAGGAACAGTGTGTGGGGGGGGCAGGGGGCCCCCCTATCTTTGAGTTTTCTGAAGTACAAGATTCTTCATGACAAGCATAAAAGAATTTAAGTTTGTGGTAAGATCCATCCATTCAACTACCAAAGGAGTATAAAATAAATATGTCAGCCAAGATATAATGTAGTTTATCTTGAGTACATTCATTAAACATTGTACAATAATGGCCTATCTAAAGCAGCAAGAAAATAGACAACATAAAAGCCAGGACACTTAATACACATCTTCATGGCAACACCAGGGAGAACATGGTTTTATTTTATGTTAAAGAGGAATTTTATTGAATAATTAATTGGACATTATAGCATTTATAAACAAAGCATAATTATAAAATATATTCTCATTGCAATTAGGTCTATTATACCCTAGATTAGTTTTTTAAACATGTTCTCTAGATGTCACTTGATGCTAATTATTTAAGTTACATTATTATCAATTGAAAAAAATTTTAATTAAATCTAAAGTCATTTACATTCACATAAAAATTATAGAAATCTAAATATGGCTTGAAGATTAAGTTTTTAGAACTGTTCATATGGTACTCTTAGTCATTTACATTTTGCATTTTATGAAATTATTACAACTTTACAATGAATAGTCACAGTCAATGGACTAGAGTGATATTGGTAGAGATCATTCAATGAGTGTGTCTGCATCATAAATGTGTGTGTGTCCAACTCCCTACTTCTGGTGCTATAGAGACAAAGATACCATTGTCCCTACTCTCCTAGGACATTTTCAGTCTAGTCTAGAAGATGAGATACACATGTAATTATCTAAGAACCCAAAAGGTAGCCAGCCAGCTGTTTCTGGATAGGATAAGGCACCATTGGACTCCATCTGAGGTAGAGGAGAGGTTATAAATTTTAATAAAAACATTTGGAGCAGGTCTTATGTATAAGTTTGTGGGGAAAGACATAGGAAGAGAGTTTACATGAGTGAGTATTGACACAAGTTCATCATTTAGAAATCACTTCACTGTCGGTGCTATGAGCTCAGTTCAGAGGGAGAAAGAGCACTGTAGACAAGATACTAAGGAGATGGCTTTGTGGGTAAGAGCACTTGAAGTCCTGAATCTAGATCCCCAGTGCCAGTGTAAAAAGCTATGTGGGTATGGCTATGATGGCTTTAATCTCAGTGCTGATGGGGACAGAGACGGAAGGATCATTGGGGTTTCTAGCTGCCTAACTGAACAGTGGTGAGCTTTTGGCTCAGAGAGAGGCCCTGTCTCAAAGGAATAAAAGGAACACCCGGTGTCCTCTACTAGCCTCTACACTGGTGCATACACCCTAACAATGTGGGCACATACATATGCCACATGTACAGGGACATGCGCACGCACGCATGCGCGCAAGTGTACACACACACACACACACACACACACACACACACACACACACACGGGGTGGGGAAGGGAGGGAGGGAGAGAGAGAAAGAAGAGGAGACAGAGACAAACAGACAGACTAGGAAAACTACTGCCTCACCTGTTTGAAAAGCTCCAAGGTAGTTGGCTGCAAGTTCATTCAGCAGCTCATAGAATGAGGCCAAACCAGCATCTTTTCTCCTTTGTTCCTGTCAGAGTGCTCTTTCCAGTCTAATATTCTGTCTTCAGATCTAATGGTGAGCAGAGAAAATGCTTACCTCCCTAACTGGAATCCCAGTGTGATTTCAGTGAAGTCCTTACCTGTCCCTCTGCCAGTTCCAAGTCACAGGTGATGAGATGTGCTAGGAGAGGGTACAGTTAGGGTTAGAATGACTACAAGTGAAATGGACAGGATAGCTCTCCAAGGAAAATTATGTTAAAATTAAATATGTTATGTTATATTATAAGGAAAAGAAATGGGTCTAGGTAAAGGAAAACTGCAAATATTTGTTACATTAATTGAGGGTCCAATTAAAGCAAGTACAAGGAGAGAATGGTTCAAATAATCACCTCTTTTATCAAGGAAACCCTCCCTGCCCACTTTAGAACAATATTATAAATATTTACAGTACTAAGCCACTGCCTGGCTTAAAATGATATTATTAGAATAAAGTTTAATCTATATATGATCTGGGATACAGAGGCAGAATTATATAGACATGGTATATAATGATAGTTTTTCTCTGCCCCCCCTCATTAGCCTGCGAACTTGATATTCTCTAGATGTTCTGTTAATCAGAGTCTAGAATAATACCTAGCTCCCATGAGCACTCAGTAATGGCTCCATGAATGGACCACAAGATTTTAAACATCAGAATGCCCTAGAGTTAATGTGACATTAATATTAAAGGAAGAGAAAGTGTGTCCCCAAATTAGACAATTGTAACAACTTCCCCAAGGTTTTAATGGCTAAACTGGAAAGAAGGAAAAGAGGAAATATGGGAAAGAGCATTTCGGGACAAAATTAAGTTGATCAATAAACAAATGTTCTGGGGATTAGAATGGAGAATTTCAAATGTGTCTGTTGCTGTGAGCCCTCTGAGTCACACAGCATCAGAGTCATCAACAGAAGTCTAGAGCTCAGAGATGGAGAGTGTCCAGCTTCATACATCCTGATGCTTAGTGCTTGAACTCTGTCTTGGAGAAATCCACCCTCCAGAGGGAAATGTCTGGCACAAAGCCGGAGAGAGATGCTGGCTGAGCAGAGGGGTCAGAGAAAGGCCAACATGACTTGAACAGATGGACAAGGAAGAGCTGGCCCAGAAGCAGGTCCCTAGCAGTATCCAAGAGATGCTTTTCAAATCTGGCCTCCACAGACAGTCCTCAGCCTTCTGTACATTTCTCTGAAGGAGCCTTCCTGACTAGCTGCTTAGGCTTCAACTATCCCCTATTAAATTTAGAAGTCTGGGGGCTGTACTATATTTTTTTATCCACTTTCCCTTGCTCTATTGAAGAATAAAGGGACTGATAGTCTTCAGCATAAAACAAAACACAGCTTCTGCTCTACTACCAGCCATGTATCATTGATCACATTCTTCACATCACTTGTTGTGGGCAGCCTTTCCTTTAGCAACCCATATCTCACTTTCCTACTTTGCCTCCATGACTTCTTCCTAAAGCATTACATCTGTAAATGATAAGGAAGCATTAGAGCAGCAAAAAATTTTGCTGCAGAATGGACCCTGGTTCTTCACATGAACTTCTATGAACTAAGCAATTCAGACCTTGATCCTTAGGACACAGGAGCCTATCAACCAAAGAGTAGCATTCAAATAACAAACCAAAGGAGCCTGGAACTTTCCAGAGCCTTTCTCCTGCTCCCTGTTATCATTAGCAAGATATGCTGCTGGGGAATGAGCTGTTTAAACAGAATTGTTGCTTCTCTGCTGCTTCAGTGGTACCTCATCCCAAGGTTGGTTTATTATTTACAGGGATGCAGGAATAATGTATGGGATCATAAAAACACATCTCCCATAAATAATGCAACAGGAAAGGCAAACACGAATAATTTCAGATGAATAGCCCCGACCTAATAAACCAGAGATAGTTAATGAGAAAAACTACAATTCGACAATAGAAAAATAATAATGGAGTTTCATTACAAATGCTGTCAGGAGACTAACTCTCAAAAGAAAGTATTTTAAAAAGCTAGTCTAGAAGTTGAGGCTATAGTCCTGCTCATTTCGTGCATTCAGAAGTCCCATCACACAGGCCCCCTGTGTTTCAGGGTCTTAGCTGTTCCTCCCTCCAGCTTGAGTTAATTCCACATGCATGAGGAAAAGGAGTTTGCTGAGCCCTTCATAATTTTTCCTTTGGCAACAGAGAGATGTAATTTAATAGGAGCATGATGGATTCAGGGTTTTGTGTAAATGTCCTCAGCTGTCCCAGCAATGTTAGTGTCTTACCAGATCTTCCCAGATCTCAGTCATTGTCTCCTCTGTGGTGCCTGGTAGGGAGGGGGTGGGGGGCATGTTTGTCTGGTTCCCAGCTTGATTAAAGAGTTAGATGAGGTTCACTGCTGGCTGTCTTGAAGACAACCAATTATAGTACTTATTGAGGAAGGGAATATTTGGGGTTTGAATTATTTTTTGTATCTGATTTGTTGCTTTGAAGTGACAAGATTTGAATTCTCTATAAGCAACAGTCAGTATGCTTTCAAGCATGTGTTTGGTGGTTTTCCTGTCTATGCACTCTCTCCTTGCCAGTTATTCATTTGACTATATTCAAATGAAGAGAGAAACTTCTGCCAGGCTGCCCTCCAGGTCAGCAAGCATTCCATGCAGTCCAAGCATAGTGTCTCTTTCACCATCAATTACCGTGACTGTTCTGGAGCATGCTCATACTACCAAAGGTCACCTGTGTAGCATTTGTTCATTCTTCCTTTCCAGAAAAAGCCAAAAGAGAAGTTAGGCTTCCACAGCAACGCTAGGAACTTAATGGGATGGCAGTGTGAGTAGAAGACTCTAAAAGCATAAAACAGGAAGGAAATTAGCTTTATTTTTCTCTATTAGAAGGACTTAAAATGTTTTTGCTTATTTGATTGGGATAAAGAAGTATGGAAAATATTTTTTTCAGCTTCTTCCTTGCTTTACTTACTCTGGCCCACACTTCTGCCACATCCTTACCCCTTATCCTGAGTCCTTTCACACTCCCACGTTCTCTAGGAATTGTGGGTGAGGTGCCAAGTGTGGAAATGGGGAGGGAAGGAGAGAGAGAAGAGAAAATATTCAGACTTCTTCAGGGCTGGATGTAGAGGTAAATTCCTGGATATTTTTTCCTGAGGCAGACGCCATATGGAAGGAAGGGTGGTTATGTATATACAATGTTTGGGCACAGGCTACCTGGGTTCCCTTTTTAGTCTCAATGGTACAACCTCAGATAAACTTTAGGTTCTCCATTTATAAAGTAGAGACAATAAAAGCCCTCACATAATGCACATGATGAACTTAGCACAAGTGCAGAGTCCATTTTATGTCCCAAATATTAATGACATTTCTTACCATTCCCTCTTCAAATTCCTGCCCCATAGCATTTTAACAGCTATCACTGCCAAGGCTTATATCCAAAATATCTGCTACACCCTTATGATTTTGAACACTGGCTCCTCATCAGCTTCTGTGATTTGAGAGGTTATTGAACCTTTAGGAAGTGGGACCTAGCTAAAGGAAGTGGGTTGCTGAGAACAAACTTTCAAACCTATCTTCTGGACATGGTTCCAAATCTTTCTCTGCTTCCTGATCCCCCTCTCCTGCTCCAGCAGCCATAAGCAGGCTTTGACCATGCCTTTCCTACCTTAGTGGACTAGAACCCCTCTTAGTGTGAGCCGAAAGAGAGCCTTCTCTCTTGAGTTGCTTTAGTTGGTTTTGGTCATGGCAGTAAGAGAAGTAACTTACATGGTCAGCAAGTCCAGTTGCAGAAATAGAAGGGAATAAAAGTCAGAGTTCCTATTTAAATAATCTCAAATAGGTAACAGTGACATGGATATGCAATGAACATACCCAGCCAGATTGTTAATAGCACTAAAAATGATTTTTAGAATGTAAACAGAGTTTAAGATGGAGGGCTGGAGATAGAGCTCAATGGTTCAGAGTACACACTGATCTTGCAGAGGACTCAAGTTCAGGTCGAAATCTAGTGGCTCACAACTGCTGTAACTCCAGCTCCATGGTAGGAGCACCTCCTTCTGGCCTCATGTGGGAACCTGTACTCATGTTAACACCCCCTGTACACACACACACACACACACACACACACACACACACACACACGCACGTGCGCACACACACACACGCATGTGCGCGCACACACACACACACACACACACATTATAAATATAAAATAAATCTTCTGCTTCCTCTGTGCCTTTGAGCTGGTACTTGGTTTCTGTCTATGGAGTGGAAATTAAGTGATATGTTCTAGGGTCGGGCAGGAGGCCACATCTGAAGCACTGATCAGACACTTCCTGGAGGAGATCTGAAGGCAAATGTAAAGGGGTGGGGACAGGGTTTGTCTGATCAGAGAGCACTGAATGAGTGGCAGCTCCTAGGCAACAGGAACCGCGACCCACTCTGCATACAATGAGTCACTAAGAACAAGCTTGTCTTTCCAGCCCTGGTTCCAACTCTTTCTCTGCTTCCTGGCCCCCCTTCCTGAATGCTCTTTCAAACAGAGGAGCAAATGAGATTCTTCTTAGGGGAAGAAGAATTATTAGTATCTAGCAAACAGGAATTGGTAACTTTCCCTGAAATGTGAGTTAGGGAGATACCTTGGAGATGTACTCAAGCCTCCTGGGGACTTTTCTTCTAGGCTGTTCTCTGTGCAGCTGTGACTGGAATGGTAATGAGGATCTTTAGTATTGGTTCAATTCTGGATGTCAAAGAAAAATGACAAGTATATTTAGACTCAGGCTTTACTGATGATGCAATAACATTCACTTTCAGGTTTGAAACCTCAATAACTAGGGAGCCTCTTGTCATTATTTAATCTGTACTCCAGGTAGTTCTCCATAGAAAAGATTCATTCTCATTCAACACATGTTAATGAATGACTTCCTGTGATCAATGGCTGTGCTAGCCAAAGACACACCCTGGATCTCTGCCTTTCTGGAATATACCACCAAGCCTGAAGGACAGATGTTCCTACACTTGGGTCCAAGAGGTGTGTGTCTTGTTACAATGGCAAACTACAAGACATCTTGGAAACGTAAAAGTAAGAGAGCAATTTCATTCTGCAAACCAGGAAAGGAGGGAAAGGCACTGCTGCCAAGGCTGGAGGGAAGATTTAAAGTGGGTCAGTCCAAGGCTTGGGTCAGCCATTAAAGGCAGATAACACAGACTATACAAAATCCCAGTAAATCTAAGCCATTGAGCCAAGATTTTAGAAGCTGCACATAGAGGGTAGACACCAAGAAGCAGGGTGCCCAGACACAAGGCATGAGTCATAATTATAACAGTGATCAGAATAAATGCTTGCTCATGACTGGGTGCCAAGAAGTCTTCTGCTGTGCATCATCTCTGCTCTGACAGCTGCTCAGAGGAGGAGTCCACTCTCACACTCATTATAGATGAAGAAACTGGCAGATTGACATAGTCCCCGAGATTAGATGGCAAGTTAAGTTGCAGGCTTGAGATGCAAGTCCAAGTAATTAGATTCTAGACTGGTCATTACTGTAACAATTTTATTGATCTGTAATTTCATGTACCCTGCAATTTGCCCATTGACATGTAGAAGTGTTTTGTTTTTAGTAAAAAGAGCCTTTGTTTTTCACATAGAGGGAGGAATAAGACATAGTTGGGGGTTTCACCCTCACAACAAAGACAAATTAGCAAAACAAGAGAATAACAAATGTATTCATTATACAGTTACATGACATGGGAGCCTTTGGGAATGAATACCCTTAGTGGGGAACTGTGTATAGTTTTGTGCTTGAATTTGATAAGTGGACAACCACCTAGAATAACTGGGCAATATGAAGGGGTCTTGTTGAGGTCTAGGTGTGTCTTCCTGCAGTGTGTGTGTGTGTGTGTGTACATGTGTGTGTGTGCTGTATGTGTGTAGAAGCTCATCTGTACAAGTGTGCATATCAAAATGGGGGGCATAGTTGGGTACCTTCCTACTCAGAACTAGGGTTGCAGATGCCTGACCATACCAGCTTGCTTGCTTCTTTTCTATCTTCCTTCCTTCCTTCCTTCTTTCCTTTATTTCTCTTGTTCTTTCTTATTTTTATTTTGCATGAGTGGCAGGGATCCACACTCAGGTCCGTAAGCTCACACAGCAGACAGTTCACTGACAGTCACCTCCACAACCCATGTAAAGGCTTGCTTATTCATATTCCTTTGACCTTTGTTCTTAATAAAGAACAAGGGTGTAGGCTGGGACACCAAGCACAAGAGAGGCCAATGAGTGACCATCCTAAGTTTTATGGTTTACTTAGAGAAAGCTGACAAAAGGTCAGGATTATTTTCCAGTTTCTGCTGTCTCTTCAAATATCATGGTGCTGTATTTTGAGGTAATGTGTATTTTGAGCCCAGCAACCAAGTACACATTTCTATGTTATATATATTTTTATGGATTTATCATAAGTGCATGACTGAATATATAAAGTATATATGTACGTATGTGAAATGCATGAATAATGTGTATTTTAGATATACATGCTCATTATAGTTGAGTATTGTATGTGCTTATACCCATGAGTCTATTGGAGAATGAATTTTGTGTGAAAAACTGTTTAGACTTCAAGTTAAAAAAAATGGTGGGGGCTAGAGAGATGGCTAAGTCATTAAAGGATAGGCTCACAAAACAAACAAACAAACAACAATAACAACAAAACAAATGGGTAGATATCAGACATTCAAACTTGGAAATGGCAAGAACTATTGTGTGTTTTGTGGGACACTCTGAGGATGATCAGCCAGTGATTGGTAGGACAAATTCTCTCATTAAGAAACCAAACATATGTTTAACATGTGTGTTCAGTAGCTGAATTTTAAAAGACATTCTTAAAAGAAAATAATGCAACCTGTTCCATAGGGTTTGCAAAGCCTAGGTTGTCATTGCTAAATTTTATCCCCAAGGGAACAGGCTGATCATCTTGAAAAGGGCAGAAATATCCATTTGCAGAGAGCTTGCACATAACCAATGAGTGCTGGATGCAGAGCATCGTTCTTCCCATTACATTGCTTGATATGACCTGACAGGAGGTCACAGCATATTTAAAATACTTGTATTGTATCATGAGCTTGTGAAAGAGATTGCATTTAACCAAACAAAGGAGAAAGCCAATATGAAGTCAATATGTAGGACATGTATGGGCTATGAAGGAAAGTAATGTGCTTTACTACTTTAGCTATTAAGTGTATCTCAGCTCCCAGTGAGAATGACTTTCCCTCCTGACCTCCTATCTGTCTATCTGACTGGTTATTGAGGAGTATTCAGGCTCTAGTGTTTCAGCCATACGTTTATTAAGTGTGTCCTTGCATAAGAACCTGGGCAAGCTCCTCTGGCCTGACATTCCCTCACCTCCCAATCAGCCCCTGCTAAGATTCTGAAAACATATCATTCTTCATTTCTGCTTCTGAACAAAAATGACATCAGGAAACACTCATACCCTTGTGACAGAATCCCAGAATTGAAGAGTAACTTGAAATTGTAGTCCTCAACTGGGCTAGTGGCTGTGGGTTATCATGCAAGTGAAAATGTAGTCCTGTCACTTGAATGATCAAGGAATAGAAATGAGTGATGGGCAGAAGTGAGGAATAGTTTCTTGCATGCTGCAACTTGACTATGACAGAATCTGTACTTTCTATTGGTAAGAGAGTCCTGGAGATTAAAACTGTGGTCATTAGAATGGTAGATCTCCATTCTAATCAAAGAAGTTGCTTGATTTCCTTTAGAAGGAAATGCAAATAATGTCGATCTGAGTAACTTGCTAAAGATAGGAGTGGAGCCAATATTCCAACACCCTGGGAACAAACAGTTGTTATTAACAGAAGTATAAGGGGTAATCAGATGACACTTTTGCCCAAAAGAGGTAGACTTGACCGGTCTAACTTGGAGGATACCACTATTGACTAGTCTATAAAGGACAACCTCAACAATAAATAATTAGCAATTTACAAGCCTTCCCTGTTAATTGAGCTATAGTAGAAAAGCCCTAGGTCAAAGGGAAGGTACACAAACCATTAATGAAGTACTACCATAGATGGAGTTTGCTACCCCTAGCTCTGTGCCCTCTGCCCACTTAGAGATTCATGCTAATCCCTCTGATTGCAAATGAGATCTTTGCCTCCTCAACAGTGCCTAGTACCGAACCATATGCCCAGCAGGTAAACAAATTAAGATTAACACAGTGAGTGTGACCCTGCTTTCTCCTTTTCCTGGGACTCAGTGTCACAGTAATAGCAGGAAGAAGGAACTTCAGAGGAGGGTTCTTTAGAGCAGAGAAACCAAAGACATTCGGAATGGTGGATTGACTCTCTGACTCCCTTTGGAGGTAGGGACAGTATCTTAAAATACTTTGATCTGGGATGCAAGAAAGGTAGAAGCCTGGATAAGATAGATCTAGGTCTACTTCTAATTGGTAGAAATAGGAAGGTTCATTCCCTCTCAATGTAGTATTCAGTCATTACTTATGAAATCTATAGACTTTCAGGGGGCTGCAATAATACAGACATCTATTTGTATATAATACATAGTTCCTGCTGATTTACACATGTAACATTCATTCTATAACACAAGGCTTATTTATTCTATATCTCTTGAGTCTTTCCATGAAAAAAAATTGTTTCTGCAGATACAAATATCAATTTGCATTGAAGTAAACCAGTAAGCTAGGCCTGTAATCCTAGTGCCTTTATAACTGCGAGAGGTGGAGATGTGATTTAATGTGTATGTTTGTCTAGAATGCACAAGTCCAGAAATTAAATATGATAAAAACAAAATAAGATGACATTATCAAATAAAATGGTGGAAGCCATGTCATGTGTTTGGTGTAGGAAACATGCCTAAGCTTCCCATGACAGCACAGCACAGATGTAAGCTCACAACTTCATCTATTTAAGATGCTGAGTTGTGCTAAAATTGGTTCCATTTCCTCTTCTCCCCCTAAGGCTGATTTGGCCCAATCCTGAAATGAGTCCTCAAGTTATGATCAATTGCACTGTGGGAAAGTGATTTCAGTGGGGTCCCTGGGTCTCTAAAACTCTCTTGCACTGATGGATTAAGGGGACTGTCAACTCCATCTGTTTAGTGAGCTTCTCTTTGAGCTGTCCCCATTTGTCATGAAAATCATAGAGGGTTTTTTTTGCATTGCCTGAGTAACCAGGTTCAGAAAAATGAGCCCATGCTGGTTGATTTGTTGGTATCTGGTGTCTCCAGAATTAGGTCTTGAGATGAAATTTTTAGAGAACTTTTTAAAAAGACACAGAGAAAACTGAATAGACATAGGTGGAGGTCTTGCTTTTCCCCTTTAATTAACCATGCTTACCTTACTCTTCTGACTTTCAAGAAGCCTGTACATGAAAGCAACACACTGTAAAGATTAAGAGTCTGAAAGGGATCCAGGAGTTCTCTGGATGATACCATCTGCCACAAGTAGTTGTATTTTTTTTACAGTTTCTTCTTATTGAATAAACCTGAGCCATAGGTTGGGCAATAAGTGAAGCATTGTAAGTACAGAAGCTAAGCTCAGGGCAGAGAGGAAGATTAGAGTTGCATGTATATTTGAATGTGATCAATGTTCAACTATATTAATCACTGATACTTCATGTACTTTAAGAAACCTGGAATATAAACTAAGAGACCTGGGCTCTAGTAACCCACTACTGTATATCAAGGCTGTATAACTCCCTAGTAAGGTCTAAAAACAAAACTTGAAATATGGGAAGTCTGTGTATAACCTATCATCACCTACAAAGATAAATAGCAAAAGTGTAGAATAATTTGAGTCATTTACCAAAATTTAGAGTCTGAAGTACATTGTGGATTTAATCTGTGGATAACTTCTTATTGGCTCATCCTTATTCTATAAATACTTTATAAAATATAGGAGCTCTAATATTTTCTGTCAGTCAGAAGTTTAAGGCTTGGATTTGGTTTTAAAATAGCAAATAAGAGAGAAATAATAATTAGAATCCTTGCTTGTATAAAGCTTCGTCACAATGGAGCAGATGGCATCATTGTGATGGGCTCAACTCCTCTTCAGCTTTTACTAAATTACAAAAAGTCATGAAATATTATAACACGTTAAAGTTGTCTAATCAGTGATAGAATGGGATGTAGACATCACATCAGCCTCAGTGGGGAGGAGGAAGATCAGTGTACCTTTGAATCATAAGAGGGCTCGAAGTTCATATCCTATAAGACTAGTTTGCTGTCTTCAGAAAGGTTTAATAAGGAGGATATGGTGTTCATACCTTCTGGAAGAGAATTCTAAGTAAGTTGAAATGTTTCTAAGACTAACAAATGTGATGAGAACACCAGTCCTGAATTTCTAGGTAGTCTCCATGGAAACAAAATAAGACATTTCCTGTAAAAGTCAGTCCCCAAGCATACTCAAGCAATGCAACTATTTCATCATTATGAAAATGAGCTATCTCTAAGCTTTACTTTCCTCATCTTTATGCTTATAAAAGTGATTAAGGCAATGCTAGGGAAATCAGCAAGCATATGTGTACTGCCAGTCATTGTTCTTATTTAAATCCTGTATGTTTCCTATCAGTTGACAGCTAAATGAGAACCTGAGACCCTCAAGCAAAATAATATTTAAATTCTAACTGCCCAATACCATATTAACATTCACAGACTTGAGCGATAAATGCCAAAGGAATGTTGATCAAAATAATTTCTAGCACAGAAATTCAGGAACTGTATTTCTGTCCACTGAGTCAAATGGTAGAGGAAATTGGGCCAAAGTTGAGATCATAAGGGATCCAATAGTTGCTGATGCTGTTTGAGGCCCAGTAAAGAGGCAAATATTAGATGTTCTATCCCAGCTTCAGTATGTATGCAACACTGGAAACAGACCAGGGTAGAAAGGTTTAATAGTAGGCATACTTTAGAGTTACAGTGAAACCTGTGGGGGGCTATAAATGTTACTGATATTTGTTCATCCATATCCCTAGAACCCATAGCAACCACCAGATAAACACTGACTGTAGTAATTAAAAAACAAGGTTATAAACAATGAACAGATACAGCTGCCCCACCTGAAAAAGGGCAATATTACTCTCAGGACCGTGAGTGTTAATTTAATAAGGCCCCACGAGATTAGAATATACATTTCAATATAAAGTAATGAGCAGTGCCTGCTCTACTTAGTGTGGTCATAAAAACTGAAGCATTTTTATAATGGATCAGAAAGGCATTTTTCAGAACCAATTGGTAATTCATCCTTATTTTCTTGTATATACACAGTGTATTCCATTTATAAGAGATGCTAATGCATTTACATTAAAGCATATAGATTTACAGCCTGGGTAAAATATATTCATGGATAGTCTACCTTTATCCTGTTTAGGAAAAGGGGAGAATCGAGTGCATCAGATTAGTATTGATTAACTGTCACTACGACTGACAGAGTGACACACGATATGCTTAGCAAAACCTAAATCAACTAAAAAAAAAAAAATACACTGCAGATAGAGGTTTTGACACTTGCATTTTTATTTCTGGTTTAAGGGATAATCAGTTCAGCTTTAAAAGCATGGTCATTGGCACTGAATAATTCAGGCTTCACAGACACTTTTATTTTTGTTTTATTTTCCCCATTTTCTCTTTACACTGTGATAGAGGTACGGTTTGTAAGGAAAGAGTGAGAAAAATCTAAGAGGCTCACAGCATGCATGCACTCCTGGACTGGTGAGGAAAGTGAGCTGCTGTGAGCCCTCCCAAGTGTCAAATCCTAAGATCACTTCTGAGCATGCCTGGTTTAATGGCTCCTCATGGTAGCTGACGTTGGCCATGATTTCTCATTTCACATTAAGCAGATATTTGGCATGTGATCCTGTAGAACTCAGGACCACTCTCAATTGAAACTTTGATAGGGACTAAGGATGTGGTTCAATTGATACACTGTTTGCTTAGCATTTGTGAGACACTGGGTTTGATCCCCAGCAGCACACAAACCAGGCATGGTGATGTGTGCCTATAATGCTGGCATTCAAGGAGATAAAAGTAGAAGGACCAAAGAGGAAATAAATGCCATCCTTGGCTACAGAGAGAACTGGAGGCCAGTCTAGGATACATGGAAAAAAGCTCAAAAAAAAAAAAAAAAAAAAAAAAAACCAACCAACCAAACAAACAACAACAACAACAACAAAAAAACAGTAGGGACTGACAAGATGTCTCAGTATTTAAAAGCACTGATTATTCGTTCAAAAGATACAGTTTTGATTATCAGCACCCATGTGGTGGTTTACAACTGTCTGCAACTCCAATCTCAAAGGCATCTGACTCCTTCTTCTGACTACACTCCCTTCTAGCTTACTTGGGCAACGTAGTACACAGACATACATGCAGGAAAAACACTCATGTACATAAAATAAATTAATTAAAATAAAAGTATAGTAAAGTAACTTTTAAAGGTCTCTAGAACCATTTATTCAACTTCAGTGGGGTGTTGAGCCTAAACAATCAGGTCATAAATTCTTCTACCATGGACAAAATTTTTCTGAGTATGTCTATAATTGGAATGGACTGACAGAAACATTAATGGAGTTGGGGAAGCCATAATGGAAAGATGCTAGGTTATAGAACTGAGGAAGCCAAGTATGGTCAGCTGTGATGATCTAAACTCTCCCTCTGCATTGATTCCGTTCAAGCAGCAGCTTAGCAGACATCACCTCCAAGGGAGAAGTAGAAGCTCCTTAGTCCACAGTACCAAGCAATTCTAGCATTGATTAGCTTGCCTGAATCACATGTCCTTGGGCCACTCACACTTTCTAGAATCAAGCATGCCAGAGCTCCTAGTCTTCTGTATTTGGGGGAAAGGAATGGAAGACCTGCAATTAATTAGCTGTCATTATTTTTTATTCCAAAGCAAATAGTTGTCCAAATGGAGATAAAGGGTGTTGAACAAGCAGGGATTAATCTGCACCTCGTATTCTCTGAACCCACTCATATGCACATGTTACAGATTAAAGGCCTCTCTCTGGACTGCCTGATGCTGTGTCTGGAAGATTCCACATTGATGAATGACATAAATGAAAATTTCATTTGTTAGACTGTTCTGTCTTTCTCTATAGCTACATTCTTTGTCTGGTTAATAATAAGGAGGGAATTGATGACTGTCTGAGGTGGCAGAAGCAAAGGTAATAGAAATGCAAGACTATTAATAGACTGAGTTTAGAAAAGAAAAGTAATGTGAAATATGTCCCACATATTCCCAAGCTTTTCATGCACTCAACTGCCTAATGAATGCTTCAAAGAGGACAAATGCCATTAAAGCTAGTGTAACATGAGCCCCTCCAGCTCTGTGGTACAGATATCGCAGTAGCATCAACAAAATGTTCATGGTGGCATATGCTTATAATCCCATTATTGCAGAGGCAGAGGTAGAGGGTACCTGCACAGTTGAGAGCACTCTGGTATTCCCAGCAAATGCACAATAAGAACTTGTGTGAGATGTAGACATGTCTAGGAGATATCTAAGGACATGTATAGTTTCTTGGGAAGCATCCCAGTCTACTTAGGCCATGAGAAAAGCAAGAAACTTGTAAGGCTGTAAGAATAAGTTGTAAGGAACTTGCTACATGTAGTCAAGCATTCTGAGACCTGAAGCATAAAAGTCACTATCTATCATCTATGTGTTCTCTCTATTCCCCAGAGGCCAAGTGACCTCTTTCCATCTACCTTGCTCTTTCACATTTTCCCACTGAGATGCCACTTTTTACACTTTCCACATGAAACCTGCCCAAAATATATGCGAAAAAGCTGAAAATACTATCTCTGATATAAGTTTGTCTGGCATTTCATTCTAGCCTTGTTCCTGAAGAGGAAGGAATTATGTCTGTACAAGCACACATAGGCAATGCTCAGTAAGGGTTGACCATTGCCATCTAGTACCACCAGTTACTGAAAACAATCCTTTATATTCAGATTCTGTGGTAAAGCTCTAATTTGATTGGCCAAAGAGGATCAAAGTTGGCCCTTTAGCAGAGAAGCTACCAGGTAGAATGTACATAGATAGAGATTACAGCTCTGTTCTTTGCTTGGAGACAGTGGTTTGTGAATCTGAATAATAATTCTCAACATAACTGAAAAGGTAACTCATGAACAAGGAGTTATAGGCATAGGTTACCAGCTTGACTCACTGGAATTAAAATGCTAGCTCTCACAATAGCCTCTGTGGAATCTTCCTGTGCCCCATCTGGAAGTGTGCACATGATGTTACTCACCTCATAGAGACATAGTGTAAATTAGATGAATAAATCCATGAATTTCTTAGAAAATGTCTCACCAGCAAAAAGTCATCATGCAATGTCAGTTACCACTTGACTTTTATTATGTCTTAAGCTCTTGCAGTGGTCCAGCAGGATATCCAATCCCCATCACAACCATGTTGTTCAATAATTGAGAAAGCATTTGAGATGTCATAAAAATACAGACAGGTCCACTGATTATTGGTTCATTCTGATTACATCTGATATCTTCCACTATTTGGACTTTCTTATTCTTTAGAAACTGTCTCTTCTCTTATTGGAAGTTGTTGGGTGATGGAGAAGGAAGAGTTCATTTTCTTCAGGGATGTGGCTTCTGATAGGCTATCTATGCTCCCTTGGAAGGCCAATCCCCATGTGCTCTAACTGCACTCAGCTCGTTATATAGAACACAAAAAAAAATAATATATGAAATTGAGAATGGGATGTGGGAAGTATCTGGAAGAGGTAAGGTGTTAAGGATGATCAAAATGCAGTTTATGACATCCTCACAGAATAGGCAAATAGATTTAAAAAAAATGTCAGTTCTTAACTCTCATGACAAAGAAAGGAACTCAAGACCTTTACTGCGACTGTAGAGTCTATGTATCACAGGTTCAACCTCCTAGAGGCATAGCATAACTGTCCCCTCTGAGAGGCTTTCACCTCCCTAATGATGACACAGAACTTTCAGCCAGAAATTTATTCTTTATATCTGTGTATCCATCTACCCCATTTTTGGATGCTACCAAACTCCACATCTTTCTCTGGACCAATACATCCTCACTAGGTTAAGCTTTTAGAAAGACAGCAGCATCTGCTCTTGAAAGCAACAATTTGCTCTTGAGCCAATGAAAACTTATATCGTAAAACTCACCTCAAGTGCCTTTTGTTAATTGAGCAAAAAAAAGTCAGACTCTAATATTATTCTGTTTAAAAAGCACTCCAGAAAAATGTAAAACAATAATGGAACAGTGGGATCTATTAACTGCTCTTGGGATTAAAGAAAGAAGAGCAAGAAAAAATTGTGGTAGAAATAAAATCCCACTGTTCTCTACTTATGGCATATAATCCTAGGTATTTTTCCAGGTCACCCCATAGAAATCTTGTTTTCCTTTAAGGAAACAATTGTCAAGGATTTGGGAAGGACATGGTACCTGCTTGACATGAAGGGTATTGAAAAATATAGGGTCACCAAACATAAGCCAGTATTTCAAAACTCAACCATAGAGATGAGTTAAGCTTGATGGTCAAGTTACAGTTGGACTTTTGAGCAGTTGATTTGACTTCACTGAATCAGAGAGATTACAGGGTAGAAGTTTAAGGGAAGGGAAAAGCTGTGATAAGGCTGTTCCACTGGGAACGTATGTCTATTTGCAACCATCACTTGGATAGTAAATTTGAAGGTATTAGGGTGGAGTAGCTGGTGCTAATTGGCTCATCTCTTCTCCCTAGCAGTTTTTTTTTTTCAACCTTAAACATTTCCTGCTTGAGTCAAATTGAATTTACAGTAACTAAGCCTGTGTTAAGGTATTTGAAAAAGAAAAGAGTTGTCAACATGGCCCTTGGATTGAAGCAACATTCATTGTAATGAAAGCCATTATAGTCAGTGACCCATCTCACAAGGCAAAATGGCAGTGAGTGCTCGTATGGGCACAGATGAAAGTCACAGAAGTGAGGGAGGAGCAGTTAGTGAGAGAACATGTGAAGAGTTATGGAATATTCTTTATGGTGGTGCTATTTGTAGATCTTAAATAATTTGATTTACCATGAAGGAAATAACAGTGCTTTCTGTCTTGAAACATTGAGCAAGAGCAAATTTGTGAAAAAAGAAAAAAAAAACCCAGGGGATGGAGTAATGGCTCGAAGATTAAGACAATTTACTATTGTTGCACCAACCTCAGTTGGTCGCTAACACCCGTGTCAGGTAGTCAGTAAATCCACCTCCAGGAGAATCAGATACTTGTGGCTTTCACAGGCACTGGCACACGTATTCTTTCACGCATACACACACACACACATATATATACCCTTAAAAATAATAAATATTTTTAAAACCAACATTGGGAAAAACAAATCTCTCTCAGAATAATTTCTGAGAAAATAAAGAAAGATTGTATCTATTCAAGTATAAAGATGGAGGAAAAGTGATTTACATTATTAGATCTTTTCACTTACTGTGAAAAAAATGCTCTAAAGAATATAACCCACTGAAGGATCATTTACTTCTTTCCTTCAACAGTAATGCACTAGCATTAAATTTCAGACAGCACTGGGTCAGGAAATACCCTTAATATGAAGAAAATCAGACCTAGGGACTGAGCAAGTCCAAGTGTAGAGTTGCTGGTGGCATTATGGTGACAAGATCAACCACTAGGTATCTGGACTACTCCAGTATTAAAAAGATGTCCCTTATAATTTCATGTATGTAACATGTAGAGAGATAAGGAACAAAAGTGGAACCAGCTGCCTTCTTTATGTCTCATCTATGGGCAGTAAAACTTCGCTCATGCCTCTGTCCAGAAGAGTATCCCACCTGTCGTTAGGCTATATAATAGATATGGTCTCTTTCAGATTGAAGAGAGTATAGGAAGGTAGTTACTTAACTGGAGACATTAGTCCCATTAATATTACTGAGACTTCTGTTTGAATGAGAAAAGAGGGAAGTATTTTTGCAACAATATGCTGGCCATCCAGAGAAAAAAGTCAGAAGATAAGGTCAAAATTAGAGTCGCTTTTAAGCCACTACAATGTGTGCCCACTGTAAGTCTTCCTTTCCTAACAAGATTGTATTCAGGATGGAATCTTTCATGTGCTTTCTTTAATTCTGAAAAAGCTTCATCACTTGTATTAAGATTTCAGTTTGCTATTTTCCCCACTCAAGTCATCATCTTATCTCCAATAAATGATTTTCTTAAGTTTCTCCAATTACGTTTTAGACTGTGTCTTTCAATTAATACTTCAATTTCCTTCTCTGTAGGAAGGCATTGCCACCTACCTGCTCTGCTACAGGAGCGATAAGTTCTACTTCTTTTTCACTAGCAAAGAAACCATTAGAAACCATGGCTGCTCTGTGTTCCCAGGTCTCTCAGCCTCCATTGACTCTCTTGGTGTTGATTGATCTCCTGGTGAGACACTTGAGAGTGGAGATTTCCATTGAGCAGTCCACCCGCCCTTCAGTCCCAGGTGGAAGGGTAGGTCACAACAAGGCTTACTTTGTCTCTTTTCCTTTCTTCTACTTCCACTGGTACTGGCCTCCCATGCCTCACAGGCCTGGAGGGCAGTGTTTATACAAGGTCACAGTCTTGTAACACACAGTGTGCCATCATTGAGCAGCCTAAGTGTACCTTTCTGCAACAATTGTCACCAATCATCCCTCTCTTTGTTGGGGACACTGCTATTCATATGATGCTGTGGGATTATGCTCTTGTACATTGTAAATAATTGTCCCTCCTACTGGTTTAATAAAATGCTGATTGGATAGAAAACAGACAGGAAGTATGGGTAGAGCTACCTTACTAAGAAAACTCTGGTAATAGAAAGAGCAGGGAAGAAACGCCAGGAGACAGAGAGCAAAGACAACCATACTTCTCTGAGAAAAGGTATCAAGCCACATCACTAAACAGAGTTATGGGAATAGGTTGAGTTAAGAAGAAAGAGCTAGATAGCAATATGTCTGAGCTATAAGTCAATCAGCATGAAATTAATATAAGCCTTTGTATGATTATTTGGAGCTAAGTAGGAGCAGGGCTGCAAGAGGGTCTGATCCTCAGGGCAAGGCAGGAAAGTTAGGGCCAGAAACTTTATTTTATAATATGTCCTCCCAACTTGGAGTACACCCTACACCAAATGTTCTACCATGTTAAATAGAGCCAATAGGCTGAAAGTATTTGTGTAGTTTTATTTACTGTACAAAATAATATAAACATAAGAAACTGAAATGAGATTGTTTGATGCTTCGATGATTCCTTGTCCTTTTTTTTCCATTTCAGCATAATGATAGAGCAAACATGAATTTGGATTATTGGTTTTTCCAGAAGACTTTGTTTAGCTAAACTATATGTCTCTCCACAACTTCTCTGAATTTTTCTTTAAGTGAATCTTACATTGGCTTACAGGTTCACACCCTACACAAATGTTCACAGTGTGCATACCAATAGTACAATGGGTTCAGTGAAGCTGCAAGAGCTCCTAAAAGAGAACTCATCTCATTATTCTCAGGCAGTAATCTTCAGAGCAGTTAATGATTCTCTGTTATCTCTCAGGTCTTCTCATCTTGTTTTCATTATCTTCTAACACAATGAATAAAACATATCCATCATCTATTAAACATTTTGTTGTAACAACCAAATGTAGCAAAGATCAATGAGTTGTAATACACTTCACTGTATGCTATACACAATAGCATATATACATGCAAACATGCCATGTATACACATATGAATACACACACACACACACCCCTGTGCATAAACATTTCCTTGGCTCTCTGTATTTGTTACTTTCCTTATCACAATGACAAAATAAGCAACAATGTAAAGAAAGAAATTTTACTCTGGCTTATAGTTTAAAAGGATGAAATCCATGGTAATGAAGAAGGCATGTTATCAGGAGCAGGAGACCAGCTGGACATGATGCATCTGTAGTTAAGAAACACAGACCTATATTTTTTCCTGTGCAGCTTGCTCACTGCTGTTTATGCAGCCCAGGATCCTAGCCCATGGAATGGTGCCACCCACATTTAGCATAGGTCTTTCTAATTAGCCTTATTCCATTAGCCTAATAGAGACAACTTCATACAGACATGCCAGAGATTTGTTTCAAGGGAGATTCTACATCCTATCAAGCTGACAATAAACATAAGTCATTACACCCTCTAAGAATCAGTATTTGTCAGCTTGTCACTATATAGGCAACAGCATCTGCATTGAAAAATAGATGATTTATACTGATGTCACTCAAGAAATTAATTTTTTCTATCTAACTATGTAACTAATTGTATAGCTGTAATGAGGCACTGGAAATGTAAAGAGCAAACTTTCTCAGTGAAAATTGTCCTGCATTGTACCATGCACACTGCATAACAATGATATGCTTAGAATAATTATAAATGTTACTAACACTTTTAAATTTTAATTTTTCCCATTTATTTATTTATTTATTTATTTATTTATTTATTTATTTATGTGTGAGAGCACTTATGTGTCACCACACATGTGTGGAGTTCAGAGGACAACTTGTAAGGGTTTATCCTTTTACTACTTGAGTTCCAGGGGTCATCAGGCTTGGTAGCAGCTTCTTTACTCATGTGCCAGCCCAAATTTTATGAACATTCTGAATTTTATTAACTTGCAGTTCCATAAAAAGTAACATCTGTGTGTATTTTCTCTACAAACTATGTATGGAGGAGACCTTCTGCAAATGATGGCTGAATGTATTAATTACCTATTCTTTTTAGGTTAGGAGAATGCAACCTAACCCTAACCCCAAAAGAAAATATTTTCTGTGTAGTCTAGAAACTGTTCACAGCAACTACAGATGTTTTGCATTATCAGCTTAATAAATGCCACTAGGGAAGACACACTGTGATTAAACTGGCCCAAGTGACTTTTTCTAGGAAAAGTTGGTATCGAGGATCTACTTATTCCTCATGTCTGAAGAGGCCCTGAGATAGGGGCCTCCATTTTCTCTGTGCACAATCCCAGAAGTCAAGGAAACCCAGCATTCTTTCCAACCTTTATTTCATGTCACAGCTCGAACTAAATATAAACCCATAATTTCCTTGAGAAAGTGTAACAGCATGTTGTGCTCTCATGAGAAAGCTAAGAGTTCATGCTAATAATTGAATGCAGAGGCTACAGAAAGGGTTCCACTGGGCAAGTACTTGCTGCATCAGTGTGAAGCCCTGAGTTGGCTTATCCTCAGCATCTGCAGAAAGAGACAGGGATGTGTGGTGACACTGTTTTGTAATCCCAGTGGCTAGCAAGGCAAAAAGAGGTGGATCTCTGAAGTTTGCTAGCTAACCCAGCCTAATCAAAAAGCCTTAGGTCCCAGTGAGACCTCTGACTGCAAAAACTTAGTGAATCACCTTTGAGCAACAACAGAAGTTGGCCTCTTCTGAAGAAGATACACGTGTACACTCATACAAATCTGCAATTACACACACACACATACACACACACACCAAAAAAAATGTAATACAAAATCAGTTGTTTCTGAGAAATGTGAGATCTCTGTATAACATAGATTATCCTATACCTGCCATGGTTTCTGTGCTATAGAAGGCAGTTTATATAAAAGTGTATCTCCAATCTAAGACATAATATATTTGTGTATTATGTCCTTTCCAAGTTCAATATTTTGGATTTTGGCAAGAACTATCTCACATGTTCTAAAATAATTCTAACAATAATGACATGAAAACCTTTTTACTTAACACCTTAACCAGAAAAGTATTTTCTTAACAGAATATATTCATTTTCAATTAATTATTTGTGGTTTTCTGTAAATACTAAAATACATTTTTTTATAAATATAGCAGGTGGTTTAATTTAAATTTTTTCATGTTTCTTGCTTTGTCATAAGAAAACTAAAGCTAGAGTTTATAACTAAAATATTAAATACTCCAATGTGTAGATACTGTTATATGGATAGACGACTTCATGGCCATTGCTGGCATGATCACTTGTTAACTTGACTTGACCATTCATCTTGATGATCAACCTTCTACCTCCTCTTGTCCAGTATACCCCCAAATCCTGGCGGTTCCCAGGTATCTCCTCAGCTTATCCACTCCCCTTCCTCTCTATCAGTTCTATGGTGCCACCGTCACTACCCCTCACTGCTATGCACACCTTTATTTGCATCTCTGATTGTCTCCTCCATGCTGCAGCATGGCATCTGAGAATCATTATCAGCTTGAACTGCATTGCGCTACAGAGGACGTGTATTCCTTAGAATTCTGGTAGTAGGAAAGTCTAATTCTGAAGTCAGAATGGCCAGAATTTTCTTCCTGACTTAAAGATGGCCAACTCCCTGGTCCTCTTATGTTAAAGAGTGGGGAAGGTTTATATTTTTATATGACTTTCCTTATGGGATAGTAGACAGGTGACTTCACATAACAGAAAAAAGACATATCTGACATTTCTTCTAACATGAGCATTAATCCCATCATCAGTGTTTCAGCCTCATGGATTCTTTTAAATCTAGCTATGTTCCTGCTCTAGTTAGGATTTCTATTGCTTTGGTAAAACACAATGACCAAAAGCACTTTGGGTAGGAAAGGGTTCATTTCATCTTTTACTTCTAGGAAAGTGATTCCATCACTGAGGAAAGTTAGGACAGGAGCTTAAACCTGGTAGGAGCTTATGCAGAGGCCATCAAGTAATACTGGCCCATGTGGGTATGTCAACTAGTCAGTAACCTGAGCTATTCTAAAAGAACAGAACTTGACATTGACCTTGGGAAGCATGGAATCTACCCATTCCCACTTTATTTAACTTCAAAACAACCATATTTTACTTGATAAGATAAGAATATATTTTTATGCCAATTGTATTATAAAATGGATAAGGAAGTCTTTAGTCTACTTGAATTTGAGTTTTGTGAAAGGTGATAGGTTTGGATAGATTTACATTTTTCTATACACTACCATCCAGTTATGCCAACATCATTTGTTGAAGATATTATCTGACCAGAAGTGATGGGGAGCATGGCCAAACAGCTGCTTTTGTTTGTTGGCAAATCAAGGATGGGAAACAGAAGACCAAATGTTTAGCTCTGGATTTCTCCAAGTTACTTTTCAGATTTTTAAGAAGTTAGATATAATTTTTATTGTTTTATTATTCACATCTATAACAAATATTTGCTTTCTTTTAACTCATCTCTTACATTTCTTTCCTGATGATTTTATTCTGCTAACTAAGTGCATTTTAGAGCTGGTATAGAAGCTGCTTAGCATATACAGGACCCTAGAATCAATTCCTAGCACCACAAAAATACAACACTGTAAAACTTTTCTGTATATATTATTTTAGAGTTCTTTGGTTTTCTAGGAGGTAAAAGAGGTGGGCAAGGATAAAAGTCTGCTTATATCAGATTGTCACCTCACAGAATATTAGGTTTGAAAGATACCCCTTCCTCTAGTACTATATATCCTTTTATAGTTGAAGAAATCAACACTCAAGAGAGGTTGTCCATCATGTCTTACACCATACAGAGGGAAGACTAGATCTCAAGTCTCATGACATGCAGGGCTCCTAAACAAAAAACTGTGGAAATCCTGAGTTCTGAATTGAGTGTCCTTTCTAGAGAATCTACGTTGCTGTTACTATGGAAACAGTACATTCAAGACATTTTTTACAAGTGTACCCCCTACCTGAGCTAGTAAGGAAAAGAGCCATTGAACTGATCTTTATGGTGCATCAAGACACTTTAGATAGATCTTGTCACATGCTTTATAAGTTCCTGATTGATTGCATGGAATTAAGTTATTGGGTAGAGAACCAGCTAATGGAAACTCATCGATGAAATCATTTTTGAGGGACATTAAATAGAACTTAAAATAAAGCTGAAATGGTTTTATAGATTTTTCAGTCAAACTGTTTATGAACATTTATTGCCTATAAATTATATTGTGTCAAAAGAAAGAATCAGTAAGTATCATTTTAAAAGGATCCTTTTTGAAATAATAAAATCAAGAATAATATATTATCCAAGAATGAGTAGAAGACAGGTTTGGGGATTTGTATCTATGATGGATATCTGGAAAAGTAAGAAGTGTGGAAATCAGAAACCTGATAGGATTTAAAAATAAAAGGTCTTTTAAAAAAGTGTTAGTACCTCATCTGATTGCAGATATGAGTTGGTTTGGAAAGACAGGTAACTGGGTGCCTTAAAGCACTGCTTAAGGGCATGAGCCTTGATATTTGCTCAGACTCAGAGAAAGAGGACAAATGACAGAGCAGATGACTCTGCGGAGAGATCACCCAGAACAGATGAGAAGGCACTGGGTCTGGAACCAAGGCTGACCTTACATTCTTAACACGAAATTCATGAGCTCTGTGACAATTGAACAGTTTCCCTTTCCCCAAGGCATAGGTAACACATTGATAAGGTACTCATTCTCTTCACCCTAAGGCATGTGCACACTGCAGCATGTATGTGGAGGTCACTTGTCTGTGAATTGGGTCTCCCTCTCTACTGTGGGTTTCAAGGTGACCTCAAGTGTCCAGTCTCACATGACAAAGGATTCACCCACAGGGCCATTGCCAGCCTAGGTTTTTTCTTCTCCATGAAGAAAACTGAGCATCATGTGAGTTATATGTCATATCCAAAGTCCCACAGCAAACTTATATCTTCCTCTAGAAATTCTTAACCATATGCACGGCCTTTGGTGTGCAGGACATGAGGAGCACCTTGGCCAAAGGCCAGCACAGAACAGTTCAGGTTATTGGATTAAATGAGGAGGGCTAAGAAAGTGTGGGCAGCTTGTCTTCCCTCCCTTCCCACAGGGAGTCACCTTTCCCACCCAGAGATGGCTCTGTGCTGTTTGTTGCCTTGTTTTTTAGTAGATGTTACATTCACCTGCATTAACTAATTAGCGACACATCACTAATCAGAGCAAATTAAAAGAAGAAGGACTTCCTGTGGTGTCAAACATCAGAAGGTTCAGAGTGTGGTCATTTGGCTCTGTGTTTTTGGAAATGTGTGAAGCAGAACAAGCAGAGGATGTATACTATATGGCAGGCAGGAACAGAAAGAAACAGAGACACAAGAACCCAGTGAAAACAAGACATAGCCCCTTACCAGAATGCCCCACCTCTGCTTTCTTCAGCTCAGAGCCCTTCTTAAACCCCCTAAGACCTCCCAAAATACCACCAATAGCTAGAAGCCAAATATTCAACACATGAGCCGGAGGGAGGTATTTGATATTCAAACAAAAATAGCCTAGTAATGACAAAGCAAGATGACAGGGTCCTGAAGATAAAGATGGATCTATAGTCACATGCTCATGTGAGTCACTACAGATGTGATTATGAGACCCATGTGAATTTTACTGCAGTCTAGGTAGGTAGTTCTTTGTTATAGGAAGGGATTACAGCCCCTGACTTCCTTTGACATTAAAAAGGTGTGTTTATGTAGCTTTTACCATATTCCTTTATTACAGTGTTTTTTATTTTATAGGTAAAGTTAAAATAGTATTTTGAATTGTGATTTGGAACGCTCTCTTAAAATACATGGTATCATATAAGTAAGAGATGTTTTTGACTGGATATGAGTTCTCCCATAGGAATTACAGCATTAATCAGAAACTAGCTCACCAGCAGCTCAAAAAATCTGTACCTACTTACACAGATGCTATAACAATTTGAAAAGATAGAATAATGTCTGCAAGATACTCTGGGTGGTATGTGTTGAGTGCTGATAAATGTTGTAGCCATTTTATAAATATGTGTTGAGTACTATTGTTTGCCATTTGTTGTGTCGAGCAATGGGGATGTTGAAGAGGGAAAGACATTCTCCTAGTCAGGGAACAGCAAAGATATTTTTTTTGGATCAGAGTAAACTAGCCCTGCACTCTGGGGTTCAGAGGAGACTACGTGCTTTTCATACATCATTATTGTGCACAGTCCTTTTCATACATCATTATTGTGCACAGTGTTAAGCCACATCGTCATAGTCATGCATTTCCCCTTTGGACTTGCTCAGAGGAATGACAGAGACAAAAGCCAAGAGCTTCAGATAAGTAGCTCCTCCTTGAACTTAGTAAAGCCAGGTATACAGGTAAAGTGGCAAGTAACATTTGGTTATCATCCTTGGCTAATAAAGAATCCAACTCAGCCAGAGATTAACTAGAACCAAAAAACTGGTTAAATATAGAGAGCTGCATGTAGCCACACCTTAAAGATGGCACTGGCTTCTGCCCTCCACCTTCCACGTGGTGAGTGCTCTCAGTGACAAACATTCCCATATATGGCTAAGGATCTGGCTTGCTTCCATGTACCTGGACCTATAGGCAGTGCCCACGTGGCATACTGGGGTTGGCTGCCCAGAGGCTATTGAGGCTTCAGGCGGGTCTCCCCCACCCCCCACTCCACCCCCACCCTGAGAAGAAAAGAGAGAGAAGATGTAGCAAGTCAGTCAGTCCCTGTAGTAAGTAAGTAAGTAAGTAAGTCAGAAGTCAGAATTCAAGGTTCCTGAATAAAACTGCTGAAAGAAGAGCCTGGTGTCACATCTTCCTTATGGGACGAGGTTGCGCACAACAGTTAAACATTTAAAAGTCATTTTTTAAAAAAAGTCATTCTTAATGTTTGAGTGATTAGTCTGATGCAATGTAGCCTGTGTCCTACTGTGCATCCATATTGTATACAGTCATTGTAGGCTTCAGATATGACATAAAGGTAGAAGTGTGCATGGCAGCAGGCAGAACAAGTGTCGTGGTTTCAGTAACAGTCCACATAGTGAAGGCTATCCATAGATAGGAACATTTGCCATATGTACAACTCAGACAAATAATGTTGACTTTAAAAAATTTTAAAAAGGTAATATTCTTTTTAGTTTTGTAGAATTTCAGATAGAAGAAAAGGAGATTCAATTAGAATATACCAACCATATAACCAAACTAACTCTTTACCCTACTGAGATTTAGTAAAACCACAATTAAAAGGAATATTGATGTATCTTAGTAAGGGAAGTCTCCATTCAGTAGTGTAGTTTTTTCAGAAGAGAAGGTGGTTAGGGATAGTCAGGGATTCACCCAGGGTCCTGCAACATCACCATGTGACTTCTGTTCTATTTACTCCTTGGAAGTTCCACCATTCCCAAGTCCCACATGCTTCTCAAGGTATCCCAGCAATGCATACTTGTAATGATTAACTTATTTTATCAATTTGATTACATATAAAAATATCTACAGTATTAGACAGACATACTTTGGGACTGGGACATTGCAGAAAGAATTAACTGGTGTGCAAAAAAAGACATGAGCCATACTATCCTGGGGCTAGGGACTCAGACTGAATAGAAAGAAAAAGGCAACCTGAAGGTTGGCATCCCCTTTGCCTCTGCTTCCTAAACTGCCCAGATATAAGCAAGCTCCTGCCATCATAAGGAACTATACCCTCAACCCATAAGCCAAGCACATCAGACTGTGACCTATGAGCCAAATGTGCTCCAGAATATCTATGAATGTGGCCAAATGCATGTGTAGATTACCTTATGTGTGACAAGTTCATGTCACAGTATTAGGATGTTAAATATGTACAACTCAGATAACATTGCTAGGTGTGAGGCAAACCTTTGGTCATAGCATAAGTAAAATTAATACACTCTTCAAAGCCAAATTTAGTGCAAGTTTAACAAAAGCTACATGATAGTCTAAAATCCAGTTCATTCTATACTTATACAAAAATACAATGCAGAAATTTCCAGGGCAAAATTGGTAATTTATGCATACCAAAACTTTGAACATTCTTATATAATTTGCATAACAAGTTGTAGATTTCATTATGTGTATACTTCAGTGTGTTTGCAATGATATTGAATCTTAAAAACCAAGAAAAATTTCAGTACTGTGGAGGCATTTAATGGGTCAAGTGCTTGTTCTGCAAACATGAGGACCTGAATTTGAGTCCCCAGCACCTATATAAAAGGCAAGTGTGGTAACATATATCTGTAACTTCCTCATTGGGAGGTGGAGACAGATGGCTCCCAGGAGCCTGCTAGATAGCCAGTCTGACTATAACAACACTCTCCAAGTTCAGTGAGAGACCCTGTCTGAAAAAATATGGTGGAGAGTCATTGAAGAAGATACCAAATATCAACTCTAGTTTCTATATAAGCATGCTTGCATGAACACACCTTAGCATACATAAACAAACACACAAGACAAACACAATACATACAGACAAAGGCACAAGAATATCTTTAGACACAGAAAGGTTAGAAATGTGTAGCATAAATCTTTTTATTTATTTATTTATTTATTTTTAAGGATTAAACACAAATGGCAAATTCTTAACCGAATTAAACAAAAAAAGGAAGACCTACTTCACTAAAACTAGAAATTGAGAGACAAACATTATAACAGATATGAATGAAATTTCAGAAAATTATAAGGACATACATCATAAATTTGTTTGATAAATTGAAGATTTTGAAAGAACTGGTGAGTTTTTAGATAGTAAAATTAAACCTAAATTCAATGAATGATTTTAACAAATGCATACTTTGTAACCTTGAAATACTTGAAATGCTAATAAAATACTCCATACTAAAAATTAAAAAAAACAGCAATAAAAAAGACAAACACAAGGAAATATGGACTTACTACAGAATTCTACTATAACTTAAAAAACTAGGACAAGCATATATTATATTATTCCATAAGACTTAAAAAAATGAACAAAGCCTTCAAAAGTTACAAAGCCAGTGAAACCCTGATATTAATCATAGTATTTCTTTTTCCTTTTTGTAAATTTTTTCATATATATTTATTATTTGGTGTTTTTATATCATGGACCTCATCAAACTCAGATATCAGACCTCTCAGTATCATGCCTACTCTTATGATCTCCCAATTTACAAAACTGCCCATTCATGCTGCTCATTTGCTTACTGGAGCATACATAATTGTACTCCCTGTGGCCAGATCCTTAAAGATAACAAGCCTTTCCTTACACACCCCTCTACCAGAGGCCAATGCACAAGTGAAACATTGTGTCATTTAGCCATGTTCTAGTCTTGAGTTCTTGTGTACAATGGTATCTCTTACTTTATATATATAAAGACACAGACAAAGGCACAAGAATATCTTTAGACACAGAAAGGTTAGAAATGTGTAGCATAAATCTTTTTATTTATTTATTTATTTATTTATTTTTAAGGATTAAACACAAATGGCAAATTCTTAACCGAATTAAACAAAAAAAGGAAGACCTACTTCACTAAAACTAGAAATTGAGAGACAAACATTATAACAGATATGAATGAAATTTCAGAAAATTATAAGGACATACATCATAAATTTGTTTGATAAATTGAAGATTTTGAAAGAACTGGTGAGTTTTTAGATAGTAAAATTAAACCTAAATTCAATGAATGATTTTAACAAATGCATACTTTGTAACCTTGAAATACTTGAAATGCTAATAAAATACTCCATACTAAAAATTAAAAAAAAACAGCAATAAAAAAGACAAACACAAGGAAATATGGACTTACTACAGAATTCTACTATAACTTAAAAAACTAGGACAAGCATATATTATATTATTCCATAAGACTTAAAAAAATGAACAAAGCCTTCAAAAGTTACAAAGCCAGTGAAACCCTGATATTAATCATAGTATTTCTTTTTCCTTTTTGTAAATTTTTTCATATATATTTATTATTTGGTGTTTTTATATCATGGACCTCATCAAACTCAGATATCAGACCTCTCAGTATCATGCCTACTCTTATGATCTCCCAATTTACAAAACTGCCCATTCATGCTGCTCATTTGCTTACTGGAGCATACATAATTGTACTCCCTGTGGCCAGATCCTTAAAGATAACAAGCCTTTCCTTACACACCCCTCTACCAGAGGCCAATGCACAAGTGAAACATTGTGTCATTTAGCTATGTTCTAGTCTTGAGTTCTTGTGTACAATGGTATCTCTTACTTTATATATATAAAGACACAGACAAAGGCACAAGAATATCTTTAGACACAGAAAGGTTAGAAATGTGTAGCATAAATCTTTTTATTTATTTATTTATTTATTTTTAAGGATTAAACACAAATGACAAATTCTTAACCGAATTAAACAAAAAAAGGAAGACCTACTTCACTAAAACTAGAAATTGAGAGACAAACATTATAACAGATATGAATGAAATTTCAGAAATTTATATATATAAAGTAAGAGATACCATTGTATAATATATATAAAGTACACTAATGAGTAAGTACATCCCCTGCTTCTCTTTCTGGGATTGTGATATCACTCAGGAGGATATTCTCCATATCCATCCGTTTGCCTGCAAATTTTAGAGTATCATTTTTTCTTGCTCCTGCGTAGTGTAGATGTCCCTCCATTGTGTAGATGTACCACAGCTTGTTAATCCAATCCTCAATTGAGGGGCATCTAGGTTGTTTCCACGTTCTTGCTATTACAAATAATGCTGCTATGAACATAGCTGAGCTAATGCTTTTGGGGTGTGAATGTGCATCTTTAAGGTATATACCTAAGTGTGGGATTGCTGGATCCTTGGGGAGATTGATTCCCAGTTTTTCTGAGAATCAATAAGAAAACTGCCATACTGCATTCCAAAGTGACTGAACAAGTTTACACTCCCACCAACAATGGTGGATTGTTGCCCTTGCTCCACATCCTCTCCATCATAAGCTGTCATCTGTGTTTTTAATCTTAGCCATTCTGACAGGTGTAAGGTAGAATCTCAAAGTTGTTTTGATTTGCATCTCTCTGATGGCTAAAGATGTTGAGCATCTTTTCATGTGCCTTTCAGCCATTTTTAATTCTTCTGCTGAGAAGTCCCTTTTTAGTTCTGAACCCCATTTTTAATTGGATTTTTAAGAGTTTTAGGCTCTAGTTTATCGAGTTCTCTATATATTTTAGACATCAGTCCTCTGTCACTTGTAGGGTTGGTAAAATTCTTTTCTTATTCCGTAGGCTGTTGTTTTGTCTTAGTGACTGTGTCCTTGGCCTTACAGAAGCTTCTCAGTTTCATGAGGTCCCACTTACCGATTGTTGTTCTTAGTGTCTGTGCTACTGGTGTTATATTTAGGAAGTGGTCACCAGTGCCTATGCATTGGAGGAAATTTCCCACTTTCTTTTCTATCAAATTCAGTGTAGCTGGGTTTATGTTGAGGTCTTTGATCCACTAGGATTTAAGTTTTGTGCAGGGTGATAGGTTTGGATCTATTTGCATTTTTCTACACACTGCCATCCAGTTATGCCTACACCATTTGTTGAAGATACTATCTTTTTTCCATTGAATATATTTGGCCTCTTTGTCAAAGATCACGTGTTCATAGGTGTGTGGGTTAATGTCTGGGTCTTCAATTAGATTCCATTGATCCACAAGTCTGTTTTTACACCAGTACCAAGCTGTTTTTATTACTGTGGCTCTAAAGTATAATTTAAATTGGAGATGGTGATGCCTCCTGAGGTTCTTTGTTGAGCAAAATTGTTTTGGCAATCCTGGCTTTCCTGTTATTCCAAATAAAATTGAATATTGTTCTTTCAAGATCTGTAAAATAATTGTGTTGAGATTTTGATGAGAACTGCATTGAATCTGTAGATTGCTTTTGATAAGATTGCCATTTTCACTATGTTGATCCTACCTATCCAGGAACATGGGAGATCTTTCCATTTCTGATACCCTCTTCAATTTCTTTCTTCAGAGATTTAAAATTTTTGTGAAAGATATCTGATACTTCTTTGGTTATAGTTACACCAAGGTATTTAATGCTATTTGCTATAAATGCTATTAAAAGGTGATATTTCCCTTATTTCTTTTTCTGCCCTTTTATCTTTAGTGTATAAGAGGGCTGCTGATTTCTTTGAGTTAATCTTGTATCCTGCTACATTGCTGAAAGTGTTTATTAGCTGTAGAAGTTCCCTGGTAGAATGTGGGTCACTTATGTATACAATCATGTCATCTGAAAATAGAGATATTTTGACCTCTTCCTTTCAAATTTGTATCCCCTTAATCTCCATTTGTTCTTTTATTACTTTAGCTAAAACTTCAAGAACAATGTTAAATAGATAAGGGGAGAGAGGATAGCCTTGTCTAGTTCCTGATTTTAGTGGGATTGCTTTGAATTTTTCTCCATTCAGTTTGATGTTAGCTGTCAGCTTTTTGTAAATTGCCTTTATTATATTTAGGTATTTTCTCTGTATTCCTGTTCTCTCCAGGACTTTTATCATAAAGGCATGTTGGATTTTCTTGAAGGCTTTTTTAGCATCTAAGGAAATGATCATGTGGTTTTTTTCCTTCAATTTGTTTATATGATGTATGAAATTTACAGTTTTCTGGATGTTTAACCATCCCTGCATTTCTGGGATGAAGCCTATTTGATCATGGTAGATGACATTTTTTTATATGTTGTTGTATACAGTTTCCCAGAATTTTGTTGAGTATTTTTGCATCCATGTTCATGAGGGAAATTGGTCTGTAATTCTCTTTCTTTGTTGCATCTTTGAGTGGCTTGTGTATCAAAGTTATAAGACAGTTTAGATCTTTAATCTGGTCTTGATTTAATTTTGGCAAATGGAAAGCTGTCCATTTCTTCTAGGTTCTCCATTTTTGTGGAGTATAGATTTTCAAAGTATGATCTGATAATTCTCTGGATTCCTGGGGTTCTGTTGCTATGTCCCCCTTTTCATTTCTGATTTTGTTGATTTGGATACTCTCGCTCTCTCTGCTTCTTGGTTAGTTTGGGTAAAGGTTTATCTATTTTGTTCACTTTCTTAAAGAACCAACTCTTTGTTTCATTGATTCTTTGTATTATTCCTTTTGTTTCAATTGTATTGATTTCAGCTCTTAGTTTGATTATTTCCTGCTGTTGATTCCTTCTAAGTGAGTTTGTTTCTAATTGTTCTAGGGCTCTCAGCTGTGCTGTTAGTTCTCTTGTGCGGGATTTCTCTATTCTTTTCATATAGGCATCCTGTGCTATGAATTTTCCCCTTAAGACTGCTTTCATTGTGTCCCATAAGTTGGGGTATGTCATGGATTCATTTTCATTGAATTCTTGGAAGTCTTTGATTTCTTTATTTTTTCCTTGACTCAGACGTTGTTCAGTTGAGTGATGTTTAGTTTCCATTAGTTGATAGGCTTTCTGTGATTCTTGATGTTGTTGAACTCTAACTTTATGCCAGCCATCATGGTCTGATATGGTACAAGGTGTTATACACATTTTTTGGTACCTGTTGATATTTGTACTATGACCTAGTATGTGGTCAATTTTAGAGAAATTCCATGAGGTGCTGAGAAATATGTATATTCCTTTTTGTTTAGGTGGAGGGTTCAGTATATATCTACTAAGTCTATTTGGGTCATAACTTCGGCTAGATCCCTTATTTCTCTGTTGAGTTTCTGTCTGGTTGACCTATCCAAGGGTGAAATTGGGGTACTGAAGTCTCCTACTATTAGGGTGTCAGGTTTGATTTTGGGTTTAAGCTTTAGAAGTGTTTCTTTTACATATGTAGGTGCCCTTGTGTTGGGGGCATAGATATTCAGGATTGAGATTTCATCTTGGTGATTTTTTCCTGGGATGAATAAGTAGGGACTGTTCTGGTCTCTTTTATTGATTTCAGTTTAAAGTCTATTTTGTTAGATATTAGAATGGATACACCAGCTTGTTTCTTAGGGCCATTTGATTGGAAAGTCTTTTCCCAACCCTTTACTCTGAGCCTGTATCTGTCTTTAAAGTTGAAGTGTGTTTCTTGTATGCAGCAGAAAGATGGTTTCTGTTTTTGTATCCATTGCATTAGCGTGTGTCTTTTCATTGGTGAATTGAGTCCATTGATATTAAAGTATATTAATAAACAATGATCAATATTTCCCATCATTTTTGGTAGTAGCTTGCATTTCCTTTTTTGGGGGGTGGGGAAGTTTTTTCTGTGGGCTTATCAATTGTCTGTGGTTACATGGGTGTTTCCGGTTTCCTTAGGTTGGAGTTTTCCCTCTAGGACTTTTCGCACGGTGGGGTTTGTGGTTAGGTATTGTTTAAATCTGGTTATGTTGTGAAATATCTTGTTTACTCCATCTATGTTGATTGATAGTTTTGCTGGATATAGTATTCTAGGTTGGCATCCATGCACTTTTAGTGTCTATATAATGTCTGACCAGGACCTTCGTCCTTTCATTGTTTCCATTGAGTAGTAGGGTGCTATTCTGATGGGTCTCCCTTTACAGGTGATTTTACCTTTTTCTTTTGTAACTCTAGTATTTTTTATTTGTTGTGTAGGTTTAGAGGCTTGATTATTATATGGCAAGCAGTCTTTTTTTATGGGTCTAGTCTATTTGGTGTTCTGTAGGCTTCCTGTATTTTTATAGGCATTTCCTTTTTTAGGTTAGGAAAGTTTTCATCTATGATTTTGTTGAACATATTTTCTGTGCTTTTGAACTAGTATTCTTCTTCTTCTATTCCAGTTATTCTC
Source organism: Sigmodon hispidus (assembly GCA_004025045.1). Taxonomy (NCBI): domain Eukaryota; kingdom Metazoa; phylum Chordata; class Mammalia; order Rodentia; family Cricetidae; genus Sigmodon; species Sigmodon hispidus. The sequence goes on from PVIH01011992.1 coordinate 58,988, forward strand.
AGGTTTGGTCTTTTCATTGTGTCCCAAATTTCCTGGACATTTTGTGTTATGACTTTTTTGGTTTTAGTGTTTTCTTTGACTGATGTATCTATTACCACTATCTTCCACCCCAGAGATTCTCTCTTCCATCTCTTAGATTCTGTTGGTTATGTTTGAATCTGTAGTTCTGGGTTGCTTTTTCGGGTTTTCTATTTCTAGTTTTGTCTCAGTTTGTGCCTTCTTTATTGCTTCTATTTTGGTTTTTAATTCTTGGCAAATTTCTTTCACCTGTTTGTTTTCTTTTTCTTGGTTTTCTTTATTTTCTTTCAGGGCTTTGTTCATCTCTTCTAATTTTCTGTTTGTATTTTCTTCTATATCTTTAAAGGAGTTTTTTATATCCTCTTTTAGTTAGTTCTTGGTTCTCTTGGTTAGTTCTTGGTCACCTCCTAGTGAGTTGTTAGCCTGAGGGCTCTTAATTAGCTATGTGCTCAGAGGGTTGGCTTTTCTCTTGAGGTCTCAGTGTTATGGAAGTTGTCACCTCTTGACCTCTCACCTCTCAGCTGTGTGCCCAGGCACTTGGCTGTTCCTCCACTGCTGTGTACTAGGTTGGCTGTGCTCCCCACTAAAACTGAGACATTGTGCCAGGGCCCTGGTTCAGGGGGCAGAAGTCACCTTCTGACCTCTGACCTCTCAACTGTGCTTTTAGGAATTCCTGCTTCCCTGCCACTATTACACCAGTCTTGGCCTGTGCAGACTGTGTTCTCCTCAGAAGCTGAGTTTCTTACCTCTGAGGCATGTGCCCAGGATCAAGGGACCCAACTGTTCCCCCACTGCTACTTTCCCAGTTGTGTTCTGGGTGGGCAGTGCTCTGTGCTGCAGCAGTGGAGTGACTGGTCAGGGCCCAGGTTCAGGTGCAAAAGTCACCTTCTCATGTAGCATAAATCTTAATTGGTCTTAATAATGAAAACTCAGAGCCAGACACTGGGGTAAATGCTGAAAGATCAGGGAGACAAAGGAGCGCAATTGGAGAGAATTCTTACCTCTACCAAATCCTCAGGCTGAAGGGGCCAAGCTCCTCCCTCCTCCCACCTTATGTTCTTCTCTGTACTCAGCCATATCACTTCTTGCCTTTACCTTCCTAATGCTGGGATTAAAGCCATATGCCTCCCAAGTGCTGGGATCAAAGGGATGAGGTCCCAAGTGCTAGGATTAAAGGTGTGTGCCTCCACTGCCTGGCCTCTATGGCTAACGAGTGGCTAGCTCTGCCCTCTGATTTTCTGGAAGCTTTGTTAGAGCACAAACAAAATGTCACTATAGAAATGGCCCACACTTGCTGTTTCCTCCCACTGAATGCATCACTTCAGTGAGGTTGCTGCACGGCAAATGAACAAGTACATGTGAAAGAACCTATATGATCCACTCAAAATCATTGACTTAAAATTTCTGTTAACCATCAAGCCATCCTTCCACTAGCTATGTGTAATGTGAGGTCAAAGCACTATTTTCTGATTGTAGTTTTAACAGTCTGTTGCTGCCCTCATAATACTGAATATTTTTGCAGTTGCTACTTAAGTAAATAAACAAATTCATTTTAATGGACATATCATTATACCAGGATGAAGTAATAATTACAAATTAGGAGTTTCTAGGCAGTATAAACATGCAAAAGAGTTCTAGAAAATTGCATATGAGTGTAAGATACTCTACTTTTCTTAACAGCATCAAATGTGAAGCAGTTAACTTCTTCAAAGTACAAGATGCTGCCCTAGATGTGTTTCATTGAGAAGCTAATATCCAGAGCAATTGTCTTCAATACATTATAAGTTAAATGATTTGAAAATACTTATGGAACATAAAAATCAAATAATCACTCCTTTTGATAGCTTGAAAGGTTCTGCTGATATTGACAAGTCATATAGATAAAGCCTGATAGGTAGCTCAAACAAGAGCTGAATGCCTTTATTGGGCTGGGGATCAATGTTAATACTCAGCATAGAAGTATGTATTCAAGTGATCTCCCATAATGTTCCATTTGCATAACTTTTCAAAATCATAATGTAGAACTTAATTTATGAAAAAAGCTTCAGCTTGACCCTAGGCAAACACTATGATCTAATCTCATGTGATACAATTTGTACTGAATTGTGGGGAAAGGACCTTAAGATGCTGTATTCAAAACTTCCAGTCAGGTGACCATTAATAGTTTATAAAAGACAAGAGTTAAAATTTCCCATTTCAAGGCATCTTTTTACAGATGTCTTCTTCTTTGAGAAACACACTATCAATTTAAAAGTGAGGAAGAAGAACACAGAAGGGGCTTGAGAGAGGAGAGGGAAAAGGAATGTAAACTAATTATGTTTTAATTAAAATGTGTATTTATTTATTTTCGTTTTGGAAACCTATATGGAATTTCCTTCTAGCCTCACTCTGATGTAACAGAAATTGTCCCTGTTTTTTCAAAGGTTGCTTGCAGGAAGTGATTCAACACTGTCCTGTCAGAAGCCCTAAAGCTAGTGTCAATATGCAGGTTCTCAGCTCTAATAAGCATGCTATAGATGCCCTGGGTGACCCCACATGCACAATGCCTATTTTGTCTTTTCTCCATAGGAGCTGAAGGCACAGTATTTCCTAAATCCATAGAAACACCTAATGTCAGAGCAGACCCCTTCAAGGAGCTAAGGTAAGCTTCTAGCTTTGATTTTCATTGATCAGTGGCTGTTTCCTATCTGTGGTTAGCCAAAAATTCATTTTGAATAATGCTGAGATTTAATTTATATGAAAATGTAAACTTGGAGAGATTAGAGAATTACTGAAGACTGTGATAATTTTTATTTATTTTTTATTTTTCATGATTGTTTAAAGAATTGAAGGTCTGGGGTGAGAAGTTGCCATCTATGGAAAGGTGATTGGCGACTGGATTTCTGGCTTGACATTGTCTATTTCTTGCTTATTTCTAGGTTTCTACAAATAGATAGATCACAATTAGTGTGGATCAGCTGGCCCAAAAGTATTATCTAAAAAGACGCTTTTTAAATTTGATTGAAAAGTTTCCCATATAACAGAATGTCTAATACATGACATTGTATAGTGGTAGAACTGTATTCTATAGATAATCCTTGCACCAGCATTGATCTTTAAATATCCGTGAGTGCGAGTCTTAGCAGGGGAGACATTTGAGATGCTTGCAGTTGCTATCAATGATGTAAAACAAAAAAACAATATACAGACAAACAGGCATAGAGATAGAGCTTAAAAACCATCCCAGATACTTGATTTCACAAGAGAAACACATTCAAAATGGTATGTTAATATAAATACAACTGTAGTTTCTACAGTAGGATTATAATTACTCAGAAGCTAGGAGAATTCTGGCTTTGTGTTTGATAATTCTTTGACCTGACACCAATGGTAAATTACAAGAAGACAGACAACATTGACTCACTACTTCATAATAGACACCATCATAGGTTACATCTGCATTGCAGAGGCTGTATCTATCCTTTCCGAATGTAGACTCTAGGCCTGTGTTTTGCTGTAATGGCCACAACCACCCATATTTCCTTAGCAGAAACATGTTCACAGCTGTAAGAAATAGATCACTTCATTCCCAAACACCTTTCATTTTTTCAAAACATGTACTCCCTAAGGATAAAGAAAATAGATTGACAGTAAAGAAGTAAATTGTTAAGAAATGAGACCTCCCCCCCCCACATAACCCCAAATATGGTGGAGGTGTAGTTTACAAGCCAGCTGCCTTGCATGTGTGTGTGAACACATGTATGCCCATGCATGTTTATACTTGTGTGATACAATCAGTACATACACCAGATATCTGCACTCCCTCAGTTACTTCAGCAAATCTCACAAGAGCCAAGGCATAGAATCAACTCACTTGTGTCTTGATGGGTGAATTGATAAAGAAAATATGGCAGATGTGTAATGTCACTGAATTTTGACTCAGAAACTGCATCAGGGAGATAGGCTATCTCTGGAGTTTTAGGAATAACAATTCAGGTTATCAGACTCCAGGTCTAGATAGCCTGAATCAGTGTTTGGAAAAAGTCATAGAAAATCTGAGCTTAGTTGGGCCATTGACTGTAGAGAAGGTAAAGAATGTGTAAACTGAACAAAAATGCCCATAAAGTTAAAGTCCAATTGCCATGTGATGTGGAGCTTGGAGTGCGAAGGCATGGCCTTGTGGTTCTGTATTGCTAATGCTTCCTGTGAAAGGCTCACATTTCAGCCAACAGATGGCAGTTGAAGTCATGCCTAACCCTATGTCTTAATGGCTCCCTGACTCCATTTTGTAAAGTTCCATCAAAATTGCTTATATAATAATAATTAATTTTTACAGATAAAAGTCATAAAAAGGATGATGGTGACATGTGACAGCATGGATAAAATCAATAACATTACATTAAATGAGATAAGCCAGACACACAATGACAAATAGTATGTGATCTCACTCATATGCTAAGCCTAAAATAAGTAGATTGTATAGCACAGAGTAGAATGATGGTCATTATGAGTAAGAAGAAGAGTTCTGGAGATTGAAAGAACTTAAATAATGGGTACCAAATATATGTTAGACACATTGCACTGAGATATGTTTTAATGTTATACTGTACAATCTGGTGCCATAACTTATAGCCCATCACATATCTTACAAAGAACCAGAAAAGATGAGTTCAAAGACTAACAACACAAGAAGTGACACTGTTTAAGGAGACACAATGGCTAATTATTAAATGAAATCATTTAATTATTATTATATCATATAAAATTAGCATTTTCTCATAAAACATATAATTAAAATAAAACCATAGCAAAAGGGCAGTTCTTGACATATCAGTCCACGTTGGCGAGCTAGTTCGTGGAGAATATAAGACAATGTTTGCTCATAGTGTGCTAAAGAAAAGCTTTCAGTGTCTACTAGAAACCTAAGAGAAGCCTGGGAACTTGCATGAGAATATGTACTCTTGAAAATTCCTGAGGAAATGAGAGTATAGTGCAACCACATAAAATTATGGACTAAGTTCACAGATGATCAGAATAATGTTTTCTGATAGGAATTACCCTTATTTCAGTTTGTTGCTGTGGTCAAAAAAATACTCTGACCAAAAGCTACTTGGGGTGGAAGGATTTGTTTGGCTTACAGTTTCATGGTACAGTGCAATATTGAAGAGGTCAGGTAGGAACTTGAACAAGAAGTCATATCAGGATTCATGAAAGCATGCTTCTTTCTGGCTTGCCCTCTAGCTCACTTATGCTTCACTAGCTTTTTATACAGTCAAGACCACCTGCATGGAGAATGGTGCCACCCATGGTGGGATGGACCCTCCTACAACAATTAAAAATGAAGACAGGCCCTCATAGGCATATTCAGAAACCAGACTGAATTAGATAATTCCTCACTTGAGGCTTCTCCTCTAAGTTGACTCTAGGCTGTGTCAAATTGACACTTAAGGCTGACTAGGACAGGCATCATAAAAATATTTCCATATGTTATTCTGACACTGTGTGAGTGTGTATGTGTGTGTTCCCTTTTTTCTAATTCATGGTAACCTGAGTCCAGGTAAAAATCCAAAATATCATAATTTAGCCTTTTCTTTTTTCTAGAATTCTTATTGGCATTATTTTAGGGTTTCTATTGTTGCAATGAAACACCATGACCAATATATATAGTTATGTATATAAAATTGGGGAGGAAAGAGTTTATTTGGATTACATTTCCACAGCATTGCTTATTATTAAAGGAAGACTGGATAGGAGTTCAAACAGGGCAGGATTCTGAAGGTAAGACCTGATGCAGAGGTTATGATGCTGCTTAGTAGCTTGCTCCTCCTGGCTTGCCTAACCTACTTTCTTATAGAACCCAGAACTACCAGCCCAGGAAGGGTACCACCTACCAGAGGCTGGATCCTCCTCCACTGACCCTTAAGTAAGAAAATGTCTTTTTTTTTTCTTCTTTATTTTGTATTTATCAAAAAAAAAACAGTAAAATGAATTTAAAATGCTGAAAAGTTAACAATAACTATAAAGAGGATAAGAATCAAAAGTATGGCTTATCAAGGGTGATAATGCAAATAAGATTGCTACACATATATTTACTTTGTGTTCAGCTTTCCCTCTGAATTTATTTTCCATCCCTGTATATCCTTATTCAAGGTCCCTTCCCCCTTCCACCACATCAGGTCATTTTTCTTCTCCACAACTCCCCATCCCCTCCCTGGGCAGGGATCAGACAGTCCTATGGTCCCACTGACCCAATAGTGTTTGGATCAGTTTCCACTCCTGGCCAAATCCAGTTTTGTCCATCCTCCCACAAGAGTGAGTAAGGTGTTCCTATAGTTGGAGTGGGATCCGAAGGGTCAGTCCAGGGTATTACTGATCCTAAGCTGTTCAGTGGTTGTGGTTTGCAGCTTGGACATGCTTGGCTTTTATTCTTGTTTGTTTGTTTAGAGACTACTAATGAGTGAGTACATTCCCTGCTTATCTTTCTGAGATTGTGATACCTCACTCAGGAGGATATTCTCCAAATCCATCCATTTGCCTGTGAATTTTAGGTTATCATTTTTTCTTACTGCTGAGTAGTATTCCATTGTGTAGATGTACCACAGTTTGTTAATCCATTCTTCAGTTGAGGGACATCTAGGTTGTTTCCAGGTTCTTGCTATTACAAATAATGCTGCTATGAACATAGTTGAGCTAATACCTTTGGAGTGTGAATGTGCCTCTTTAGGGTATACACCCAGAAGTGGTATTGC